>CP045896.1:8267006-8288986 GCA_013387185.1 Caligus rogercresseyi
CTGTACAAAAATATCTAGTGAATTTTCATCATTTTTCATTTTCACGAAATATTTACTACTTCGTGATTGATCAGCAAAAATAAGACGCGAAGAGAAATTGAAATCTGATAATCACTACCATATAAGGATATAATGATGAGAACCGTAAGCGATCGAAAAAGAAATTGCAATAAGAAGAATATTAAAAATGTAGATTATTCTTGCTGTATATTGAATGCAATAAATGAAGATAATTTAATTAGGGAAATAATTATGGAAGTCAACCATTGTGGATTGTATATGAAATTGAATGAAAATATAGGATCGTAATTTTTTAGTGATTTTTTTCGATACTGAATCAGCCGTATATAACATATCAAAGTTGTCACCTATCTAAAAGAAAACTTTGCTTTCGTAGCCAAATAAATAGTTATACACAATAAAGTTGAATTACTATATATCTAATTCATGACTGTTGCTGATAGCATTAAATAAAAAGGTAAGAAAATACTCTAATGAGTAACTGAAGGGAGTCATCTTATGCTGTTCTTGTGACTTAAGGATATTTTTTCTTCTCTTGTGAGTATCCAATATTATATAGGTCGGTGGTTTAACGTTACAAACTTTTGATTTTGTTAATACTAAAAATTAGTATTAAAATATGAAGGTACAATTTTGTATGGTTAGACAGTTGTCTAATTCATTATTTAATCTTTAAATTGTACTCAATCTCAATATTTTCCACCTCAAAGTGCTTTAGGACGCCTTAGATCCTACTTACGCATTATGGTCCCATTATGCCTCATGGCCACATCCTTTATTGCCTCGTTTCCGGCTCACTAAAGGGGCTCGGGCCAGCATATATATTTGAACAGGGATTTGATAACTCATCAATATTGTTCGCATCCTTCCAATGAAAGCCGTAATTGCGATTCAGGTCAACACCATAGCAAGGACTTTCTCCTTGTTTACTTCGAGACTTGCGCCACATCCTATCAGTTGCCCTCGAGTACTCGTATCTATAAAGTTAGGAAATTGGTAGCTTTAAAAATAAAATATTATATATATATATAGAGTGTCTAAGACTTACCCATCAGGATTTACCATGGGAACAATCAACCATTCGTATTCATTTAACATATCCTTGTAATCTTCACGTCTCTCGACAAGTCTGAAAAATGATATAATGGATTAATTTTGGTGTATGTGGGTTTAAAACATTTAAAATACAGAGAAAGATGTAAAACGATGACAATTTGTACTTTGGGTACTTATCGCATCATAATTGAGGTAATTATTTTATCTTTTTCTTAAGCAAACAGATAAGTGTTGTTTAATTTTATTCAAACCATATTGTCGTAGGAATGAACATATATCGCCAAAAAATAAGTTTCTTTAAATAAATATCACCTTAGTATAGAATATGATCATGCTAATTGAAATTGTTGTAAATAACTGTAATATCAACTTTAATATACAAAAATTATTATACAAAATTATCTGTAGATAAAATATAATAAATATACATTAGCTTTGTATAATGTTTTGCCAGCGGGATTAAGCCGCTCCGCCGTCTCAATACCTTTATTTCTCCACAGTCTAGAGAATTCGTACTATACTTACAGATATATGATATACATTGCCACTCCAGGAGATATCCATCCCTTGCATGTGTTCCTCCATCTATTTAATATCCTCTTTGTGGAAGTCTCATTCATTCATTCGTAAAATTATGGATTTTAGCCATTTTGATGATTCGTCCTCCGAACTCTTGCCTATTTCTTCAACGACTATAAGTCCTTAAATGGATAAGTACTCTCGAGCATGTCCAAATATTCATACATAACTATAGGATGATACATTAATGAAATAGAAGCTTGGACGATGGAATTAACCCAAACAATCGATCCTCATAATAATTGTATATGCAACAGAAAACAAAATGTTATTATAAAGCCATTAGATGCTAGTTGATAATACATAGTTTACTTGAAATTTCGTCGTGCGTTTCCTTACGAATTCTATATAAATTTCATAAACAAAATATTGAAATATAGCCATGCGATTTTGCTTATTTATCTTCTTTTAAAGTATTGCATATTACATGAGCACTTACCGAAAGAAATTTGGGTTCACAAGGAATACTGTATGAAAATAAGGAAGTTCAGCACTAACTTCGCAGCCATTTTGATGATAGTTTGTTTATTTTAAAAATAATTTTGGAAGCAAAAACACATCACAAACTCCTAATTTATCCAAAGAATACTGGATCTAGGTCAATATTCCTTTAATATCTCATCCTTTCGTGTGATTTTATGTAGATATTATTAATCACAGACGAATAATGAATACATATTTTTCTTATGTTGAGTATAGAAGTATCATATGGTAAGTGATCCACACCTTCAACATCATAATATTTATCCACGTAATGTCTTGAAGAGGCCTTCCTTCGAAATCCAAGTCTCCCGAAGGCTGTCCAATCTTGCTTCCTCATCCACAAGACCCTGAACATCCTCCTGAATAACCTCAGTGAACAATCCGGACTCATTGAGGTTCCTTATGAACTCAAGCTGGGATGGAGAGGCCAATACCTCCAAGACAACTCCCAAACTTCCTTCCTGACCTCTCTCCAAATGTCAAGGGTCTCGTTACGTCCTTTTAGATGTTGTTTTAGAGCCTATATGTGATAAAATTATATTTAGAGCTCTAACATAAATTTAATTTTGGGTCCATTAAATATAATGAAGCAAATGTATTAGCAGATTCGATGGAAAAAACTCTACGTCAGTATCAGTCTTTGGTAGCTAGCTGTGTTCGCTATCGATATCTATATATATATATTATATATATATATATATATATATCTATATATATATATATATATATATTTATATATAAATGATATTATATAATATAAATGACTGATTCTGAAAAATCATTTTGAAGAAGGGGGATGCAATAAATGTCCGAGAAATCTAAATTCTGATAAAAATCTACAGATACTGATTGACAGGTAATCCATAGCAGTACTCAATAGTTTTAAAGATCAAATGTTGGGTATCGGTAGGTAAATTATACAACGGATATAACCAATCAACCCGAATTCCGACCATCAATCGGTAGTCATGGCTGTGGTATTTAGGTTTCAAATTTCATAAGCTAATGATTTGGTAACTGTTTAATTGTTTTTATTTAAATATATTAATTGATATCTTTGATAATATTATTTTTATCTGTTTACAAATATTATTGATGCTTTCAATTTATCAAGAAATTGTTTTTAGTATGTATTCTTTTTATATCTTAAATAAAAATGTACCTTACAATAATAAAATCCGTAAAATAACCCAATTCTAAGGATCGCTAGGGTTGTGTATACATATTAAAGTTTGAATTGATCAATCAAACAAACTTTGATTTTTGGCAATATGAATGACTATGCAATAGTCAGCTGAAATAGACCGATCAAAATAATCTTTATGTTGTTAATGTCCACTCTTTCCTTCGAGGCTCACAATCATTAGATTTTGAAACACAATTATTGACTAAAGATACGAAATATTTTAGGGTTCCGTCTTTCCAGGATGAAAATCATTACTTCCAACTTCCTCCACATATATTTTAATATATTTTTTGATAAACCATTGACCATTATAATATCATTATTATTATTATATTATATATAATTTGATGAATATATACGTTATGATAAACTTTGTTGGGATACACATAATAAAATTGAGCCGATAACAAGATGACACAAAACAGCTGTTATTTTAAATGGAAAATGCTAAAGATCCACAGACGTCATAATTTATATAATATGTTTATCATTAACTTCTTAAAACTACAACTTTTTAAAAACTAAATCCGTGCTAGAAGAATTGGAGGTGGGGAATTAAAGTATATTGTGACGAATTCAACCTGTCAAATTCCAGCCGGACTACGTTTTTTTGGTCGATAAACACTATTAAAAGTACGCAAGAGTTGTAATGAATTATAGCATGTACTTACTTCTGTAGATGATCTTGTGCTTTATGCGTAATAGTTGGTAACCATTTAGATATGTCGATGAATTATTCTCGGAGCATGCCAGAGCGAAACAAATGCTTATGATGAAGAGGATCTTCATTCCAACTCGTTGGGAATCTAAGCACTTTCCCTTTTCAACTTATTTATAAATTTATATTTTGTTTTTGCAAAAAATAGGCATACCTGCCTCATAAAAAATAGACTGACCTTTCACGTCAATCAAATGACGCATGTCAAATATTTGTCATTCTTAACACTAAGCTTGAAGTCAGTTTGTCTCAAAATGCTTATTTTTATATAACAATAATCCTTGTATCTGAAGAACCTCAACAATCTATTCAGTTCAAACTTTTAACTGACTTAACAAAAAATTGACATACCTACAGAATAAAAAGGGTTCAATTGGACACATCCCACAGCATGAACATCACCGTTTTTACTTTATAGTACATATTTAACATTATAAGGCGCTCCGAAAAAAGCCGGAAAATCCCGTGCTCATCTCATACTTTAAAAGACAATAGCTGCCTTCATAGTAATTGAATTTTATGTTTCTTTACGTCAAAATAAAGCTTCCCTTTGAATTTATCATGAAACAATATAACAAAATAAAAACCTTCAAAATGACCCCTGGATGTTGGTGTGATTAGAGTATTGTTTTTATCGGTTCATTAAGGCGTGGTTTTTTTTTCAACACAAGGGGTCAAAGGAGGAAAAGATAAATGTCATATTTCATGTTTTTCAACCAATTTAAGTATTAACATACGACTTAAATTAATACTTTAAATGAAATATAATTTGATTTTGGTTAAAAATTAACTTTTGACAAAAATTACACTATTCATTTGTAACGTTCAGTATTTTTAATCGACTATAAAAGTACATCCCAAATATATATATATGTATGATTTTTTTTAATTACTGTTCATATTTCCATTTGGTTAGCCTTAAATCAGTCAAATGAAGCAAATGGGATTCAACACGAGTTTGGAGTAATTTTATTCAGTGAAAACTTTAAATATCATACTCTTTATATAATGTATAACAAAAATAACATTAATAATAAAATAAAGGTGGCATTGATCATCAGATATCTCATCACTGAATCTTTTTCCCTTTTGGCTGCCATGTTTGAATGAGGGTTTTAGCGAAGTAGAGCTCAAAGAGATGAGCTTGGAGGGTCAAGAAGAGATACACGTACCGCAGAACACCAACCGGAAGACCCTATAAATAAAAAGTGCGTAAGTAATACAGATATAAAATCATTGAGAGCGCAAACCTACTACAAAAGGAAATGAGGGGAGGTCAGCTGATTTTTCATGCCGAAAGGATCAAAACATGAGATTTATTTGTATCGTTAACAACTATATATCTCTTGAAAGTAGTAATTATTGCGGCTATTTTAATGTGAATACTGTTTATATTAGCAATTCAATTTTAGTGGATACAAAAACTATTTTATTTCTTTGGTTTGATACTCTAGAACATGAAAAAACAAAACAAAAAAAAACAGCTGAATGCCCCCTCACCATTATGAAACGTTTGCTTTTATATACGTATATATCAAGCAAATAAAATTAAAACTCCTTTAATAATGATGAACGCAGAGAAATTAGGAATCAAATACCTCAAGGACATTCATACTAAACACCTGTAGGTCAACATGATATTTTTAACAATAACATCTTATTAAAAATAGCTATATAATTCCCACAAATCGGAGACTACTTACGCTTCTATCCACCGTCTTCTCAAACATTCCAAGGAACGTCTTAAGTATCAAGCAGTTAGCAATAAATATTTTTTTATTTAATAATTCTTGCCAAATTTATTAATGTCTATTTTTAATTACTAATACTACACAATATCTCTTCCTCATTTATGTCTGTCAATATATTATATATTGTCTCCAAACTTTGAGGATACATCAAGGAAAATGTTTTTTTTAATATTAATAGTGAGCTCATAAAACAAATAGAAAAGGGGTTCTCAAGTTTCAGAATAATAAGACATTGATTGCGAAATGTTCTTATTAGAAGTTAAATTTCCCCATAATGAATCCAAATCATACTCATAAACGAATTTCGAAAACCGGATATTCTTGATTGAAATCGCTCAAATCCTCTCTTTATTAGAAAATGTTTTTTGTTGCAATTTTGAATGAAGCTAGTCAGTTCGAAACAAATAATACAAAATGAGACTTAAAGGTGGATTTGAACCGTTTAAATGGTTGATATCCGCCATAAAACAGTAAGGATAACGTATTCAAAACTATGAAAAAAAAACCCGGAATTTTCAAGGGAGTATGATTTTTTCCCAAAGGTTTTTTCATAAAGGTAGACAAGAAAAAAGCATTCAAAATATTTATATGATGTATGACAGAGAGCCATTCAAGTCCTTGATTCGCATAACACAAAAAATGAGTCCCTGCTCAACTTTGATCATTATTATTTTAGTATAAAAGGACTCACATTCCATGTTCCACTTTGTCTAGATCCTTGTTAGATACATAGGAGAGCACATCGGAGAAGTTATAGAAGAAGCCAACCAACACAGGGAACAATCCAAAGATAAAGATCCCATAGAAGAACTTGGTCATCATGCTCGCATTAGACTTTTGCAGGAGGCCAATCCTAAGAATGTAAGGGGAATACTGATGATCCAACATAGCTCCCAGAGTTGAGCCTGAAATGAAACAAATTAAAACAAAAAATGAGATAAATGTACATAAAAAGGCACGTGTCCATATCCTCAAGACTTTTCGCTTGCCGATGTTTTGAATGACGTCACACCGGTAAGCGGAAAAAATATTATTTTGTAATGTTGTTCACAAAATAAATTCATACAAATGTTTAATCAAGTTATAATTGAGAAAGTATGTTCGTAAAACAATATTTCAATTATCTATTATTAGCTAAATAAATTTAAAAGGAAAAAAGTTTTTTACTTTGAGTTGTTTCTTTATGTTATTTTATTTAGCAATATGTACATTTTATGTAGGGAAATATATTAATTGCTCGTTAATAATGACAAAAGTAATTGCCAAAACGGAGAAAAATACCTTAGGAATCATAAGCTCCTCAATTCCAGTACGAATATTCCCAACCTATCCAGACCATCGGGGACTAGCTTAGCCAACAAAATGAATCCCAGCACGTAGTGGAAGAGAACGCTCCATTTTAGACGAGATTTCGTTTGGGCACTATAAAAAGAGTGAATAATACAAATAATTATTTTTTTACTCCTATTTAATAAGAAGAGCTATTAATCATAAATCAAAACACTCATAAATAAAGAATAAAGTAATATCAATATTTACAAATAAAACATTTTCCAAAAAAACTTTTAATTCAAAATACATAACAACTCAAATAAAACGTACTTAATAAAACTAATGACACTAACATATCACTCCAACAAACTAATTAACGTTAGTAGCATTTGAAGGAGAGGGTATTATTAGAGAGGGATGGTGGTGTGTTCAAGCAAGGAGAAGGTCACACGCATTTACTCAGGGATAATATCCGTACATTTCTGCGTTTGTAACAGTTCTTGATGATCGAAGGCGTTGGTCCTCAGAGGGCGAAATGAAAAGTTCATCCATGAGCGTCTTTTCTTGGTTTGGTTAGGGTCTTCATTCGGATGCTGTTTCATTCGGAATGTGACGGAGTCTGGCCCACCAAGTCCCTTGTAGTTATTATTTGAGACATTGGGTGAGGCCATCATCTCCATGACGGAAGGTGTGGGCTCAGGGGTGGGAGGAGCGGGTTCTGGGTCATGGGAGCGCTGAGCGGCTGGGCTAGTTGTGGTTGGGGCTGTAAGTGTTGTTTTTGAGCGTTGAACATCCATTGAGGCGCTAGCATCATCATTTGATTAGCGGGAACCATGATCATTCCATTGGGCATGCTGTTCATTGGCACGGGCGAGGAGGGCATCGTCTGCTGTGTAATGATGGGTGTCTGTTGCTGTTGTTGTGGAGGTAGGGGGTAAGTGGGGTTCGGATCTTCGGCCGAGGCCTTCATGAATTGGGCTATGAAGTCCTGTGTGTCTGGATAGCCGCTGCTTTGGGGCTTTCTGTCTTCAGTTCGTTGACCCCTGGGTCATGATTGAGGCCGTCATCTTCGTCGATGCTATATCCCATCCCCTTGGTGGGAACTTCGAAGGGGGTCTAGTGTTCATCATATGTAGGGTCAATAAGTTGGCATGGGGGAAAAGGAAAAGTATAAAGGAGACCTTTCAATGATCGGATGTAAGGGATATATACATCATGGTTGGACATCATCTGATCATGGATTATCATAAACTGTTATAATTGAAAATACATAAGGACAAACATTTAGGTGTAAAAACAATTTCTCTGTTAAACTAAACAATTTCATCCGTAAAAAACATAATATTTTTAAATAATGAAAGGATGAATAGGTTATTTAAATGTCTTGAGGATTTGTCCTTTGATATTTGTACAAGACAATTATTTTTTAAATGATTTAGCGATATATATATATATATATATATATATACATGTATTACAGTTGTACAAAACGAAATTAAGATTGTAGAAGTCATATTTCATAACAATGTTGATAATCCATCTTTTTAATAAAATAGGCTGGCAATAAAAAATGGAAGACATGTTCATCAAAGAGAAAAGTGAGTGATATAAAGAGTATTTTTGTCTTAAATGATGTGCCTAATTGTTCTTCTTTCATGGTAATTTCACAAAATCACCAATCAAAAATTACTTTTCAGCTTGCAAATCAATTTTATTCCTTTTTATATATCCTATTGTAAGAGCTATGCTCCATTTATCGGCAAGGAGGATAAAAAATTAACATTATTTTAGCGTTTTATAAATTAATAATAGAAGGTAACATTGGAATAACATGTTCAAAGGATTTGTAAAGGGCAGGGAAGCCCAAAAGAACAAATGCCCAAAAAGATGGTATTCTTATCAATGCTCACGTCCCAACAGCCATGAGTTAATTGATGCTGCATTTCGTAGTACCAACGGCATTGTATTACTATCATGCAATCACGATTTAGAAAAAGTATCCTTGTAGTATCCTTATAACATGAAAAAATCCATCATATTAGCCATTACAACCTCTATTTAAAAAAAAAGAATGATCTCAATGAATTGAATTAACCTTAAAGTTGTTCATTCCTTGAAATCAATTAAGTTAGAAAATATGATTTTCTCTTTATCACTTATCATAAACATTATATTTATGACAAGTAAGGAATGCTTAAATGTATATTTATTCATTACAAAAATATGTGTTAGTAGTTACACTTTAAAAGTGTTTGATATAATAGATAATGCATACACATATTTAACATTTCCTAAATAGATATCGAATTATTTAAGAACTGTAGTCGATTACATCATTTTGTCTTCTCAAAATATATCACTTCTCAAATATATCATATTTCTGAAGTTATGAAGTAAAGCCAATAAATATTAGCTTAATCAAATACAACATACGTAAAAGCTTTTAAAGAAGAAATGTTAATGAAAAAATATATATGTTAATCCTTCAAAAGAGTGATGATGTGATTTCAATGGTTTTTTTATAAACAGAACATTTTTGTTAAAATGTATGTATTGAATCTCGCTTAAAAGTTATGTAATACTTTCACTTTATACAGAGATTACCTTGAGAGATTCTTCCCATAATATCAAATCAATATAGATACTTTGTTATTGTGAAAATCAACAGCAGTTAATAAAACAAAACAAATAGGAGATAACCTTGAGGTGTCCACAGTTGTGATGTAAAAAAACCATTTAATAAGAAATATTATTTGTCAAAACAACAAAATATTAAATTAAAAAAGTATTTAATTTCTTAGGCCCGTAGATTCAAATAATTTGTTATTTAAAATTTCTGTTAAAAAAATAGACAACCAAATATATCAAAAGCGATCTTATAGCCTATGTTGATTTTCTTATATTCCTCGCATCTATTACTTCATAACACTTCACGAATTAAAAAATAATACTATGTATGTATTTAAGGCTTCAACCTAAAAATATGAGAATCCTCTCACAATGTATGAATCTATTTAATATGACGTCAGAAGAGACGCAAACTATTATTGTCGGTTTTTTAGGTGAATAGAAGCAATATTGGCAGTCATCTAGTGAGCAAACGAAGAGTCAAACAGTTTTTTCATACCATATTTATTCTATACTGGCTTTTATAAAAATAAATAGTCAGATAATTCCCCAAATGACGTCACATTCAATAAATCGCACAATAGAAAAGGGTACCTTTTGGATACAGTAAAAATTTTAGTGGTTCTGACCATTTTTAATCCAGTGGCCTTATAATTAATGCTAAAAACTTTCAAATTCCCATAATCACTTTATAATTCAATCGTCTGACAATTTTAAAAAGCTTTACTTAATTGTTCAATTGTTTTCAGAAATAGTCAACCTTACTTTTTTACCATACTAAAAATCAAGGTCGAATCTGATCTAACCTGTGCGGGAAACCGGCAAAAAAAATATCACAAACACATTTAAAAGACAATCTCCTAATTCACAATTAATCTATATAGGTATAAAATGACTGTGGTCCCATTCGCTTAGAACTACATTTGTAAATATCATACTATAGGTCATTTGTGCACGATTTGCGCGTACACCCTGTATAAATATAATTCAATTTGAAGCATAGTTAAAATTATTAAGAAATCGACTCAAATACATTTACCATACTGTGACATTTATTAAAATAGAAAAAAGAAAAATTTAGTTACACAGCTACTACAAATAAAGTAAAATAGTGAAACATAGCTATGGCTAACTTTTTTTCTATAGGTATTTCAGGACAGTTAAAATATGTCCGCAGGTAGTAATGACAGGGAGGCAACTAACGCTCAAATAAATAATAATAAAAAACCCTAATTAAACGTACTTTTTGATTTTTGATAATGAATGTACAATTTATAGGATTGTAAGCAGAAGAAAAAGATTTGATAGGTTATTAGTTGCTGCCTACTATACAATTTGACCAAGTTTTTTTCCTTCATGGGCAAGGTATCCTAAGACATCTATACGTACTATAAGTAGTGGATACTTTTCATTCGCTTCGAATGGCCTCTTACCTGATGTAATACTGCTCCACAATCAATTCCCTATGTAGATAATCGTTTCCATCCGTCCCAGACACAGTTGGACCACCGCCCCTTGTCGCCATTGACTAAAATAATGAAGATGAGAAAGACTCATAAGAAAGGACTTGGCAAGGGATAGACATACTAGACAACAATCTTACGTCAAAGTGATTTGAATCGTATGGAAATAACGATAAATAGAAGAACAAATAGTAGAAGTAAAAGGATGGAGCAAGTACAAGAACTGTCTATTGAGAGAAACGTATTATTGTGCTTTGACTTTCTGCCTCTGTCCTCGATCCTTCAGCGTCTAACTCTAAGGCATGTGTTGTTAGAAAGAACGAAGGACTAGGAGCTGTGTGAACAAGGAAAAGTCATGTCCTATGCAGAAGCAATGAAAATATTGACTTCTTGCCCACGTAGCACTTTCATAATAAACAAATAGGGGTCACGTGACATAAGCATCAGCTGCTCGAGACTTCTTTATAAAAAGAGCTCTTGGAATGGCATCCACAAAACCTCGACTGCATCAAACCCTTATATTCTTTGGAAGGAGTTTAAATGGTGATTTTTAGAGATTGAACATATAATTGTTTTAGATAAAATTATAAACAAAGAAATTTTTTTGCTTGGTCAATACAGCCACTTTAACCGAGGGGTTCTCTCTAAAAGGAGTGTTTCTTTATGAAGCATATAACAAAGTGATTTAAAGTATAGCTTCACGAACCAAAAATTGTTGTAATACTTTAGTTAAAAAAACTTTGGGAGGGATTCTTTTAAATTTTTTGTTTTAACGTAATATTTTGTCTAGCTTGATGGCATAACGACTCTGTCTTGAGTGTGGAATAGCGATTTGCTCCTTAATAGCTTATGATCTGAGCTATCGTCGGCCATTCATTTCGACACATTAATTTAATGACATAGTCGTATTAGAGTAAAAAGTATTTCACTAAAAGAACAATGGTTATTGTTTCTCTGTTTATTTAAAATGTTAACACTTAATATTTCTCCACGCCTCATCATCGTCCATGGTTTAAAGGGGTCTCTGATTAGTATTGTTTATTTTTCTTTCTAGACTTTATTTTGATCGGTTTTCACATCATTGGATTTTCTTGCCTCTGACAAAGTCCATATCCTCCTACAATGACGGATTACGAAGAAGAACAATCCGGAGAGATGGAGGCTCTGGAATCCATCTATTGTGGGGAGCTCTCAGGTAACTTGGGGTCTTCTAGCCTATGTAGCTAGTCTGTTAGGGAGCAAATTTTGTTAAATAATTTGTAGTGTTGCACAAAAAAGGGAATTCTAACCAAAATGAAATAACATTCGGAGAAAACATCTTCGTTTGTCTTAGCGATGAAATATTTAGATAAATTAAATATAAGCTACGATAAATATTTAATATTTCTATTAGAAACGTTGAAATAAAGTCACTTCCTTTAGTAAAAGAATGTTATTTTGATGGACAAGGAGATCTACCTCATGAAGAGTTGTACCTCAAAACCAAATTAGTTAAAACGAAAAGAAATAAAATAAATGTCCTCCGTTATTTCCAGACAAAGTTCCTTAAACTAATAATAAGACAATACAAAGTAATTCATGAATTTCAAAATTATGTGATGGCTCATTTTATATATAACATTTTCTTTTGTATGTATGTATATATATTTTATCACTACAATTTGTGCTAAGAAAATTTGTAGTAAACGTTGCTCATCTTGTCTGCATTAATATCTGGTTTATTTATGATCTAGGTATTCATTATAATCCTATAGCATCATTACATAAATTAGCGATATAACAGAATTACAAATAGATAACTAAAGTTAAAGGATATTCTTAAAATGATATCCCGTTATATTTATATATATATCTATATCATTTAACGACACTGTTGGTGAGGTAAAAATATTAGTTTCAGCCTAATAAACAACACGATTCTTTGACATTTCAGGAAACAATAAGTTTTCAAATGTCTTTAATGTTTGGTTTTATAAGTTTTGAAACGAATTAATTAGGCTTTTATCCCTTTATACCACTGAAAATGTATCAAACCGTAGACGCCTCTAATATATATTCGTACAAGATGAGTTTTTATATCATGTATGTTCATATCCTATCTCTTCAGTGATATCTGAGAGTGCTCCTCGTATTTTTACTCTACCCGTCAAAACCTCGGACTACGATGAAGAAACCGGGGATGGTCGATACGTTCTTCTCAAGTTTACTCATACCCCAAAGTAAGCTCAAACTTCCTTTCAAAGAAGGAGAAATTCAACTAATGTTATTTTTTTTTCATTGATCGAGCTTAGGTACCCTGATGAGCTTCCCTTGTTGGAGGTTGAAGAGAGTGAAAATTGGACGATGATCTTCTCCAAGAAATGCTTAAATATGTCAATGCACAGGTAAATGCCCAACTCAAAAATCATATAAATATAAAACATTATTTTTAATGCGTTTCCCTCCTAGATATTGTATATAGCAAAGTGGTTCCTTTAGCTTTTTAAATTTGTACATATCGAATAACGAATTTGAACTGATTTGAAAAGGGGTTGTTCGTGATTTTAATAAAATATATTCCTAATGTGTTTTGTTTAGTTTTATTGTTAAGTTCTAATTATATATAGTAAACACAAATATAGTTATATGTATGTATACATATGTCATATAATGCGAAAAACAACATAAATGGGCTCGCAAACTTAAGATTTTAGCATCATAATTTATGTATGTTATTTATGAAAATTGATATCGACTTTTGAAGATTATAATTTAATTTAATTATACAAATTAAAAACGAAATTATTAAATTTCAATGACAATAATTATTATTACATATTGCAAACTTGTGTTCCTTTAAACAAAAATCTTCTATTTCACACTGGTGAAATAGTTTTCAGAAGAACGATACGCAAAAAACAAAAAGTATTTGTTTTATTTTTTATCCGTGTTCTTGGTGTATCTTTTTTTTTATTACAAAAAAACGAATAAACTGATTATCACCAAAAAAATTTATTGTTTCTGTTATCTGTATTTTATTTACGGAATAAAAATATTATTTTATCCAGAAAAAAGTATTCATTTATCTTTTATCTGTATTTTTTTTATTTACAATGAATTTTATTTCACGATAACATAATAAAATGATTTTATCCAAGTATCCATTTAATCGCTTATCCGTAATTTTTGTATTCAGTATATTTTATTTAGCGAAAAGAGAATACACTGATTTTAACAGCAAAAAAGTATTTATTGTGTGAGTTAGCTGTACTTTTTAGCTGAATAAAAAAATATTTTTCATAGTATTTTGTTTTACATTAATATACTAAAATGTAATTATTTTTAATTTTTACCCAATAGCTCTTAGTATAATAAAAAATATTTGTAAAAAACAAAAATGTTAACAGAAGAAATATGGAAATTTTATTCATTTGACAATATGTTTTTCATATTCAACAGATGGAAGAAAATTTAGGTATGGTCATGGTTTTCACTGCCATATCCGAGGCCATCGAGTGGCTGGGTTCCAAGCATGAGGAGTTGGAGGAGAAGAAGGAGGAGCTGGCGCGTCAAGAGAAGGAGAAATTTGAAGAAGAGGAGCGGAAGAAGCTGGAGGGCACGAAGGTGACCATCGAGTCCTTTCTCAAGTGGAAGGCCGAGTTTGATACCGAGCGGCTCGCACTCAAGTCCAACAAGAAGGTCAGGGACGAGAGCAAGCTCACGGGAAAGGAACTCTTCCTTACAAACTCCAGTCTGCAGGATTCAGACATCAAGTTCTTGGAAGATGGTGAGTGGGGGCATTGCAACTTTTTTTTAATGCAGAGGTAACATTTGATCCAAGCAATGATTAATAAAATACATGACATAATTTATTAATAATTTCTTTACTAATAATAAATTATATATTGTAGGCTAAGACATTTAATACCTTGTAATTCCCATGAAAAATATTCATTTCGCAATTAAAATGAAACTTTTATCTTTTATTAATTATTAAATATATTACTTCCAAATTAATTTAGCACGATTATTTATGTGAAGTTAAAAACATGTTAGAATGATGAAAGAACGGTTTAAAAATAATTGAGTAGTTGGCCCCAGTCATTGACTCGGCGATTAATTAACGCAGCTCTTAAAAATGCAACTTGCTTTATGTTGAGAACAATATTAAAATGCGAATCCCAACGCTTATTATCCTTTCAGCGGGGGATGATGTCAAAATCAATGAAGAGCTCTTTGATGACTTGGACTTGGAAGACTACGATGAAGAGGATGACCCAGATTGGGACGAGGGGAACACAAGCAACTAAAGAAATAACTCGGATGAACGAACTACATAGAGTAATAACCACATTCTCACATAAGGAGCCGCCTTCTCTTCTGCTCTGCATTTTGAATGTCTAAAAAGAAGGAAATCCAAAGCATTTCGGAGCAACAAAAAAACATACTTTAATATCATAGTATAGGTCTAAGCTGAAGACACTTTATTATTCAATATTCATTCGTATTTACCCTGTGTTCAATGGGATTTGTACCGTCTTTTTGGTGATGTTTGATTAAAACCCAATAAAATAAACAAATCCCTATGATGTTTCAAAATTCGTGCAGGTGCATTAGTGTTTTGAGGTCTTATTCATCTTTGATTAGAGTACGTCGGTTATGTTAAAGCGATAAAACTTAATTCCTTCCGGATAAGATAAAAATGTGTAAGAGATAAAATATTATATACCAGCGATACTCGACCCGAGGCTCCTTTAAGACTAGTTGCGGTTCTTTTAAGTCCCACTGAAAATTTATTACATTATTACCAGGAAACAACCGGGTATTTTTGTCATTCTGAAAGGGAAGGCGTTTTTTAGAGAATATTTTTTTATATTTAAAAATATATATTTTTCTAATAATTTTTTAACTTTAAAAAAATAAATAGCAAAAATTATTTTCTAAGAAAAAACGTCGTCACTTTCAGAAAGCCGAAGGAACAAATATATTAAAGGCCCTGCTTGAAAAATTTAAGGCCCGGCGAAAAAAAGTGTCCCGGTCATTTCTTGATTATTACATAATGTGGTGCTACATGGTTCTTGCAAAAAAAAATCGTCAATGTGGCTCTTGATTAAGACAAGGTTGAGTATCGCTGTTATATACTATTTTTATTTTTTCAAATATGATCTCTGTGTATCTTCAGGTCTGTACATTAAGTAGCTTTCACTTGAGGAAGGTGTGGTGCTTTTTTTAAACAAAAGTAGTTGGGAAATATTATAGGTAAAACTTATAGCAGGCAATAATATTTATTTATGGTCTTTATTTAAAATTAATACATGAAAACATAATATATAAATATATTTAAATAAAGCTACCTAGAGGGTGCGTGAAAAAAGCGTAACTATTATAATTAAAAATCTTAAGCATAGCCTATTATATTTAAATACTGTTATATATATATATATATATCAATTAAAGTTAAGTTAAGAAATAAAACCGACACTATAAAATATAAATATTGGCTTATAAAATACAACTTATATTGAAGAGCGTCCTCTAAGATGCTCTTTGAACACCTCCTTTATCTTCAAATGATGAGTCTCGAAGGAGAAAAAAATGAGGAGGCAATCGATGTAAAAAAATATTAACAATATTCGTCATCATTACCATGTTCAAATGTGGATCCTCAGATGGGTAAAATCTTCATATCTTGCAGCCAAGGAACCACTCAGTAAATGAGCTTTAACACTAACTAAATCATTGGTTTCATGGAATACCTTATTGCTTTTGAGGTATTTCAAATAATAAAAATAAGATTTTCAAAGGAGATCTCTCTCTTGCCTCTATCCCTGTTTCTATTTGAGTATAACAAAAAAAATACAATTACCGAAATATAAGCATGCTAGCCCAAATAGCATGCATCTGACTTGTTGATCTGTCTTTCATTTGTAATCGTTCGCGAATGACAACAAAAAAATTCCTATTGTTCGTTTAAAAAATCATAGAGTAACTTTAGGTTGTTCTTATTCAATATATCCAATACCCCTGGCGCCAAAATAAGACAAGTAATTTCTATAGCCTAGTTGTGCTGCCCTTTTAAACTCCTTTTTGAAGAATTCCTTTGGAAAAAAATCGTCGTCACTTTATATTAGGGTTGCCAACTCTCAGGGGAAAAAATAAGGGACACCTCATTTGTTGGCGGTGCGAAAAAATATGAAGCGGGGTTCAGGGGCAATTTTAGGGCAAATAATGTAAGGGAGACATTTCCACAGCTTACACAATTTATTTTGAACACAAAACACAACAATTACAAGATAATGGACCACGGGAACACAAAGTGGTTGTGCATTTTTTCTTCATTCTTTATTTCTTAATGTTGCTGCTGCAATCATCTCATTGCTTCCATTTGTATTTCTTTTGGCTTCTTGGAGCAGCTAGAAGCCTTTTATTCTTTAGGGCTGCAGAGTAGAACTCTGAGCAAGGCATGCCATAGTTGAGGCTGACAATGAGCTCTGCCTTGATGAGTGCAGTGGAACATTTGTTCCTCACGTCGGACCATTTAGCATTCATGAGAGAGAAGATCCTCTCCACAAAGCGGTAATACGGGACAAATTGTATCCTGTTACAAATCAATACGGAACCCGTATTTTTGTTTCCAAATACGGGATGATTCCGATTTCAAGGGACGGTTGGCAACCTACTTTATATCCAGAATGATATAAGAAATATGATTGAACTTATTTTATAAAAAACGTCCACATTTTGCACAGCATACACCTTTTTAAGTTTCGGTAAACATTCTTAAGAAATGACCGCACCGCAACCAATCGGGCTCAAAATTGCGCCGGATGGGCAACACTAGCGCCCGTTCAAGTGATGGTAATTAACTAATACCGACAAATTGTCCGATAATTTAAGAATAAATAAGATGATGTAGCGCGAAGGAGGAGGAAAAATGACGACTCAGTGATGAAGTGAAAGAGTGTGTTTATTAAGCTCTTGCTTGCTGCTTATATAGGCGCAGGCAAGAGTACTTAAGATTAAGAACCTGCTGAGGTGTGAGATAAGAAGGTAGGTTGACCTGCTGTTAATAAGCAGGTCAATCCGCTACAATGATTTATTTTGAAAAAAACGAACGACGAACGATAACTTTGAAAAACGAACGACATTTTTTGCGATCGTCAACAAGTATGTATGGCAAATAGAGGTTCATATTTTAACGTATATAATAGGATGAACTATTGATTCTAATGCAACTTGACAAAGTTAAGTATAGCGGTTATGCTATATTAAGTAATATTAAAGGGTGTGAGAAGTAAATTATTTCAAAGCCTCTTACAGCGGAGATATTTATCCGAAAAATACAATAAAAGTATCTAATTAAAGCTCGTCATGCCCATCCCAAAAAATTAAATACTTGCCACTTATCTGTAGCAAAAGAACCAAGATCTTTCACATCTATGCTGATTACGAATTATCTCCTAATTGCGTAAAAAACCGTGTGGGTCCGTCAATTTTATTCTCATATCAAGATTTATCTTTAAGAAATTGTAATGTCAAAACTGAAGTCAAAAACTCTGAACACTATGTAAAAATAATGAAACATATTAATAGAAATTAGAGATAATTAGTTCTAATTATTATTATCACAATAGAGAGAATAAAGCTATCCTATAAATACTAATTGCCTCCTCTTCATGGGTCTCGATTCATGTCAGTGTCGAATCCTTTTCCCATGTCCAGAAAGGACTCTTCTATTGCACCTATTTATATTAACTGATAAAGTTACTGCTCATAATCTTGAAAAAACAATCATGTTTATTCTGTTTGCTCATATCTGTCGATAAATGGATCATCCACACTCTGACTATCGGACATAGAAAAGTTTAGAAAACAATGTTATCAAATTAAAAAAATATGTTTATTGGTGAGTTTACAAAAAAAAACCCTTTTTGTAATCCCTAATTATGTACCAGTCATGTATTATTTACATTTAGAAAATGGTCGACGAATCAACTCTAATGCTACTTTCATATTTATCTTTGAAATATATGTGTACGCAAATGCAACACATTATGGATTTGAAAATATAAAACAACAACTGGCTTTTTTTAATGGTTATATATTATATTTCGTTCATATAACATTTTTGTAAATAGAAAAGTGGTAGGGGACAAATGGTCAATATATAAAGTATAAAACACGAAAAATGCTTAAAAAAGAAAACTTGGATTCAATTTGTTCATAAAATATATAAATGTTTATTAATAATTGATTCAGTCTAGAAGGGAGATGTATCTTTACACCAATTTGTCCATCCTATAGGGCGAGGGTTCCCCTTGACCCGCGAGGCGTACAGAACGTCTTGAACCTTGGAAATTATGAACTCAATTTGAAAAGCGTTCTCATAATTGGGGGGACGTTGATATTAGCCAGTCAGAGGGTTCAAGGCGTTCACCTATGTCCTTTGTATTTTTTCCTCTACTGACTTAACACAGGGATAATGATCGGGCAGAAATAGAAAAAGTGGAACGAGGTCTCCTTCACTCTCCCACACAACTGGCATTAAATAATATCCATACACTTACCTATGCTTATGTTTATAAGTAAAATTCCTTGTTAACACAAAGTGAATGGATTCATATTTGAAGTTTTAAATGCCTATGTATCCGAATCACTATATAGATATAAAGTACTATATAGATTACACAATAAATTTCAAACATCCATGTTTTTTTATCAATGTGTCTCTACATATCTTGACTTTCCCTTTATTTTCTAGTTTAAAATCAATCAGATAAACTGATGCTTCTATACGCCCAAATATGTGATGTTACCTATCTGTATAAGTATATTAAAAAAATAACTAATTCAAAATAAAGATGGTGATTTAGTTTCTATTCGGAATAGTGTGTCTTTGTGTTAAACAAAGTGTTGTTCCTCGAGAAAACATTTAAAGATTAATTTTGGTAACATCCTTCCAACCAACATAATAAAATAAATATGATACGAAGTGACGACTCTTGATTTAATCATTCAAAAAGGTTCGAATCCGAGAGGGGATGGTCATTCTTGGTCTACCTCATTGATAGATCCTAGGTCGCATTTAGAATAATTATAATGCATAATGCTTATTTATATCCAATCGGATGCAATTCTATCGAACTATAGGCAAAAAAACAAAACATATATATATATATATATATATAAACGCTCTTAATCAAAATGCCTTGAATGCATAGTGCAATTTATCTAATTCAGAAAAGGTATATGAGGATTTAATTTTGAAGAAGTATGGACAAACAAAAGAGGTTGTTGGCATAAACTCACAAATAAGGATTATTTTTCCATATGATAACACTTTTTTCTTTGTCCGATAGTCAGAACAATGATCCATTATTCGACCAATATTATTTTTTGAAGTATGAGAGTCCAATTAATATCAATAGGTGAATTGGGAGGAGTCCATTCAACGGATACATAAATACCATGGATCGAACCTAATAAGAAGAGATAATTTTTTAAGGATTATTTTTCTCATTTTGAATTGATGTTCACTCTCAACAGCCGCGAGTAGTAGCATTATGCCAATTGCGTTTTTAAATTATTCCCTCTCTTTTTTAACCAATCACGTTTACAAACGCCATTTTTTTCTTTTTTCTGAAATATTGACAATCCTAATGAGGTGCTTTAACGCTTTTAATGAGTACATGAGAAATTATCAACTTTATTCCAATTATTTGAGGCAGGAAATTCCCTGAAGTAAAGAAAGGCTTTAACTTTATTTAGCCGTATAGCATAACTAGGGGAATGAAAATTTGTTAAACAAAATAAAAAGGAAAAAATCCCAACTTCATGTAATACAAAGTATGTTTCTCAATTGATTGTATTTTTAGCATCCTGTTTGAATACAGATGAGAGAGGTAAGGGCCTTCAAATTTGTATACATTTTCTTTTTATACTTATTTGTGATATACAACATACGCTTTTACTCTATTTAGCATTATGAATTTAAGACACAAAAACATTTTTGTGCTCATATGAGTAATGTTTCATAACAAAATCTCGGGGATCGGAAATAAGATCCCTATGTAATTCCTGTTGAATATACATGTTTACAAACATGAGAAATATAGTTTTTTAGAGTTTTTAAATATACATACAGGGTGGTAAGATCAAATACGGCGTTTTTCTTCTCTCAACTTAAAATACAATAAAAATCGTTAATTTCTGTTCAATTTATTTTATTTAGACATTCAAATTGCGTACAGATGTGTAGATTCTGCTTATTTAATCCATCCGCCTTCTGCGTCGATGACGCGCTGGATCCTGGCACGGAAGGAGGAGCAGCCTGACCACCAGGGCTCTGTCTAACTTCCTCGCCTGCTTCATTATGGAGTTGATCCGGGCGGCCTTGTGTTGTGAGCCAGTCGGTTGGTGTGTTGCTCAAGGTAGCCCAGAAAAATAGTCCATAGGATTCAAATCGGGGAGTAGGAGGCCATGGGTATTGGGGGACGCTGGCCAACCTTGAGTTTGTAGCTGTGACAACGCAAAACCTCATTAACAAGCCAACAAAGTTACGTGAGAAACGTCCAGCTCCTTGGCGACATCCCGATGGACCTAATGGTGTCGTGCTCGAGATGTTTGACCCTCCTGATGAAGTCGGGGGTCTGGCCTTGTGGGTGCTGCTGGACGGGCCTGAAGGCCCTGTCGACGACAGCACGAGGGTCCTGGTATCTTCAGCTGCTACCCGAGCTCAACAACCCTTCTTCTGTCGATCCGAGCAGCTCAGAGACCTGGGTGTGCTGATGGTGTTACCTTTATACAAAGAATCTGTATAACGGCACACCTGCGTTCTTGCTCGT
>CP045896.1:8289086-8312747 GCA_013387185.1 Caligus rogercresseyi
ATACTTTCTTTGGTAAGTTTAACTAAGTAAGACTACCATATGCATATTCGTAGGAATTATGCAGGTGGAAAAATCCCCATTTTGCTCTCTAGCACCCTTTCATCACTTCATAAATAATTATATTCATCATGGAGTGGGAAAATATGGCAATTAAAATTAATTGTTCCTTATAATTTTACTTTATTTTGAGTACATATATTTGATACAAAGAGAACAATATTTTTTAGGAGTATTTTTTTCTTTCTTTTACGACTTGGCTATAATTAACTGAGTATAAGTAAATGAGAAATTTTCAAAATAAAATTAACATTAACGAAAAAAAATCCTTTAGATAAGAAGGCTTTGAATTTTTATTTTTAAATATGGTCATTATTTTGTAGAGGATTAAATTAAAATAAAAACATAAAAAATATCAGCTTATTTTTCGAAATAATTAATTTTTTAGACTCAAAGAAGCATATGTTTAGTTTTGGCGATTCAACATAACTTTAGTCTTTTTTCTTCTTACAAAATAAAAGTTTATACTTTTAACTGATGTTCATGAAATATAAAATGTTAGTATAAACTTTCATTTTGTATTGTTTTGAATTTTTTTGGATTTGTTAGAATAGCATTCGTTTGGATAGTATGATCATTATAACTTTTGTTCATCAAACGAAGAATCTTTTTAATAATATCGTTCAATAATGACCTTCCCCTTTTGGAATGTCGAATCTGAGCCCTCAGGTCTAGTTTTTAAACAGGATGGAACTTTGATGATGACGATACAAAAACATTCCTTCATATTCAAACCATTTTTGTATATTTGATGTTTTAGGTTGAAGGCCTCCTTCTTATCACACACAACGCCTCAGTTCTTGCCCAGAAGCGTGATAGTTCACGCGGTCCATCCGTGAGAACATGATATCCTTGGTGCATCATCAAAGGGCCAAGAGCCATCAAATCGCTTCCTCCCTCCATCAAGTCAAGACGGAGGCTCTCTCTCGCCGCTCCGAGAAAGGATTTCAAAGGAGCTTGCCATGGTCCAAGAAAATGTGACGTGGACGGTATGGTTGATCTTGAGTCCGGAGATAGAGAAATACTCTCAAGGCGAACCAGAGAAATCCTTCACCAGTGCTATAAATTTGGATTGAGGTAGGAAAAACATAGTTTGTTTAAGGAGGAAAGCGTTATTTAAAGCATCCTTAAATGACCGTTTCATTAGTAAAATAACTATAATGCAATACAGCTTATTTTTTTCTATATGGTTCGAATGACTTGCATCTTGGAAGATATGAATAGGCATGTATCATTAAAATTACTCAATCGAACCTAAGATCTTTTGAGTAAGATAGATCAATATTGAGACTTTGAGAGTTGAATTCGCTTACGCAATAAAAAGGATTATAGATAAACTTTTTTGCCTATATGGTTCGATAGAATTGCATCCGGCAGGATATAAATAAGCATTATAGCATTCAAATTAGATCGAACCTAAGATCTTATCATAAGGTAGATCAATAAATGACTCTCGAGATTCGAACCTGTGCCCCCAACATTGAGAGTTGAACACGTCTTACCGCACACGGCTATCGCACTCCCTTAACTTTTTGTCGAATGACTATTTTTTATGCTCGATATAATAGTCATATTTAAATATCATAATCAATTGATAATCGAAATATGGAACTTGTAGTTTGATTTGCTTCGAATGATCGATGGCTTAAGACATTTTTAAGGCTACTATTGTATATTTGGTATATAAATTTATGTCTGGATAAAATAAACTATCCAAAAAGTTTTATCGTAGGTAAATTATTTTTATTATTGGTCTAAAACGTATATAATAAACTTATACTTATATTATTTTGCAGTATCACAAGGAATTGGATCGTTTAGTGACTGGGGAGCAGGCTAAGAGGTGCATGATCAAGGGTCTCGTGGACTTTTCCCATCAATGGATCCGATTTGTCAACACACGATGCGAGAAAAGGACGAGGGATCAAGCCCCGATGGGCACCCATGGCATCGACTTTCTCTACTTCACATCCACACCAAAGTTCACGAATTTCATTTCCGACGAAGAGTTCAATGTGAGTCACACACAATTTTTTTAAAGCAGCACCCTCATGGTCAATACAACTAAATATTCATGAAAATATTTTATTTTAATGTCATGGCTTTATATATAGTTTATTTTAATGTCATGGCTTTATTATTATTGGCATATCTGTTAAATGACTCACAGAACTTCATTGATAGTTCTTCATGACGTATTGTCGATTTAAATCTGCTGGAGCAATGCTATATCATTACATCCGACGAGGAATCTCAGAACTTCACAGTTCTTTCTATGCGAAATCGTGGAGCAATGCTATATAGGTATATGATATATATTACTATATTATTATTATTGGATTACATATTTCTCCTCAAATTTATTGTAATAAATTATCTTGTAGCAACAAAGCAAATTATATCATTTTATATCATGGTAATCAGTGTACGGAAGTTCACAACTCTGACTACCAATTCAATGCTTGTACAAACATATGTTTGTATAAATAGTTATTCTTTATTTAAATTACTTTTTTATTTCGTACCACCTTCATTTCATCATGATTCTCCTAATACATTTACATTGTGGTTATGTGTTCATAATATGCCATGTTGTTTCCCAGGACTTTAAATCTCTAACGGAAGCGTGCTACGCATACATAATCGGAGAGGCAACGCCAATAAATTCACCCACGAGTTCTCTTGGGGGTGAGAAGTCCCCTCGACTCGGGAATTCCAAGCCTGGGACTCCTCTCCCTGATCGCAAGGCAAATCTATCGCGCTCCAACTCTCGTTCCCGCCATGCTTCCCCGAATCGGAGACAAAGTGCTCCATCCAGAGACGCTGATAGGCCCCCTTCTAGCTCCATGATGAGGTTAGTATAAAAATCCTTAAGACTTTAGGCATGTCATTAAGTTTATCCTCTAGGCGACGAAAAAAGTGACACGAAAGACGGGGACACTCCGGATATCAGCTTTAAGGTTCCATCTTTCGGTGAGTTCCGTTGAATGAATTGTCTTTTTTCAGGACAGTCCACTTAAAGAACAATTTGAATACATTCATAGAGCGAAAATGGCTGACACAATGGTAAAACAATTAGATAGTCATGGGAATAGAAAAAGGAAATTCACCATAAATGTCCAGTGATAGCATAATGCTATGTTATGTTTCATAAAAGTAGCCCCTTAAAATGACGTCACTGGATGCAACTTTTTCTACTTTTTCTATTCCTTAAGACTTGGACTCCTCAGGGGATAACAAGGTGTATTTTCCTTATCTTCTTTGTTTCATCAGTTGCTGGTACATTTTCCCATTCTTATATCCCATGAAAATAAAAATCTTTGTTTGCATTTTCTTCTTTTTGAAAAAAGCATCTTAAAAACAATTTTTTAAATTAGTCTATTGTCCATCCAGCTATTATATAGGTCGGTGGAAAAGCTATATAATATATAGAATGCTACTTGAAAGAAAATACTAAAGCTTCGACAAGAACATGAAAGAATCAAATCCATAAAAACCCGTAGACATAATAGAAGTCAAGGTAATTTAAAAATGGCCTTTATTTTCACTTTTTATCTCTCAAGAGGCAAATATTATTATTTCAATATTTTATATAAATGAAAATACCAAATATTCACTCTTCTGATCTTCTGAACATGACAAATATCCTTTTAACGTGCTATTTAGTAAGCTTTCTATAAATTCATAGCTGTATGGACGTAGGCATTATATATATATATATATATATAATATATATATATATATATATATATCTATATATATATATATATATATTTACTTAGATACTTTTATTTGGCATTTCTTTTTTCAAATGTATTAATCAATCATTATTATCCCACAACTTTTATATTGTTTTATTTTTCATGGCTAGTGTTTAATTAATTTATTACCTTAGTCTAATATTTGTTTTTGTTTTTTCTTATTTATATACTTACTTCAAAATACTTTTATAGATATCCTTAACTTTGCAGATGAAGAAGATTCATGAAGAAGAATGTAGTTAATGATGAATCGACAAAAAATAGTTTTCGAGGTGAATGAGTTGAATAAATTAAAATTAATTGTTGGCAGTTCATCAGCTTCATTCATTACTCCTGAAAGCACATGCAAAGAAGTATGCAATGAAACTCAATGAAGAAAAGAAAACATAAATTAATGAAATGATGAGTTACTTTCAATATAAGAAATTAATTTCTTGGTAAAAATCAAATAATATGAATAGATGTTTTGGGGCATGCCAGATAGGAAGGAAAACATAGTTATTCGACACAATCGTTTGTCCATTTAAAGAAGGAAATAACTTTTTTGCCCATTTAAAAATGGGCCATGTTTGAGCGTTTTACCCACCTGAGATAGAAGGAGAAAATACAGCTGTCGATTGAGACCTAGCAAATCGCTACGACCACAAAATACGAAAGTTATCAATGTTTTTTGAGAAGAGGCCTTGAGAACTCACGGTGAGGACTTGTCCAATAGTCTGGTGGAGTAGGTAACTCCGGAATCAATTCGGCAATTCCGTACCAAGATTATTTCTACAAAATGATATACTACATTCAACAATGATACAATAATTATAACAGAAATAGATAAAGCTTTCACTTTCTAATTTGAAATAAAACTTGAATGATTAATATATTTATTCCCCTCTTATTCGAATAAATAATATTATTAATGGAAGGAATCAGGTTTATGTCTGACAATATTTTAATTTATTATATATTTCTCGAGCGTCATATCTTAATCGACAACACTCGTCATTAGAAACCACAGGTATGCGGGAGAAATAACATTATATTTTGATGACCTGATATATAATATATGTGACGTTTCTCCCTCCATGAAAACATGGCATAAAAATATATGTTGTATTAAAATTCTCTTGCATACATTATGTTCATGTTCATGGACATCAGCACGGCGAACGCAAGGTGAGAGGCCCACTTATCAAATACAAACACTTATGTATATATGGTCACAACATCCCTTTAGTTGTATCCGTAGTTCTTATTTCATAATGTGAGTATCAAGACTCTAAGATTGAAAATACCCAGAAATATACAATAAAGAATAGTTATTATTTTTCTTATTAAATATATTAATTGTATGGAAAACATATCGCAATAGATATGTAAAAAATCTGCCAAAGGCTCCAAGGATTCGAAAAAATGAAATATGTTTTGAAGTCAGTACTTTAACACAAACAGAATGTTTTCTTTTGTGAAGGGAAATCATTTTACTTCTATTTTATGTCTGACGTGTTGTTTGCCCATTGAGGATTATGTTTGGAACGAGTCTAAAGCATTGACTGTCCCATCAGCCTTCTCTAGACTAATGTAGTTGGTTTTTAGGCTTAGCTAAGATACGCTTATGTCATCCCACGGCTTAGCACATTCCTGAAAAGCTTAATTAACCATTTATGTCATGAATATGAGGATTTTGTTTAGTAGGGTTCCGTCTATATTATTGTTCTACTCCTGCACACCAAACAAAGTTCCACGGCACATTAGTTTCAAAACACTGGTCCACTTGTAAAACTATGTGTTTCTTCATAGTTTTTTTCGTATTTGAATATAGAAAAGTAGTGTCTTATTTTTTATATACACGTATTATGATGGAAACAACGCAGCATTTCTCAGAACCTGTACAAATATGCAAGTGATGCAAATATTTTCTACAATCTTGTGTTATATACACTTTCAATGATCAATCCCATAGAGTTTCCCACATATTTATTTTGCTTTTCACTTTTTATTATCCTCTTACTCCCTTCATTCAAGGCCTTAAAGGTTCTTAGAGTCTTAAAATGTCTCGCAAAAGCTTTAATTAATGAGCCATGAATAAACTGCACTTGTATATAAATATGCACGACTGAGAGGGATGTAAGCCCTTTACTCAGAGAACCGCCATTTATACCATTAAGTAAGTGAACATACATGAAGGGTATAGTTCTTATGGTTTGATAACATCGACTTCTTTATGGAATGAACGTTTACTTTTCTACGACTAAAAACTTATATGGAAACAATGTTAATTTCTATAATTAAAAGTATACAAGTACTTTAACATATATATGTTTAATTAATAGACGTATTTAATTATTCACGAATGCTATGACGCATCTTTTGTACTAAAAAATTAACTTATTTGAAAATAATAAATATTTCAAAAGACAAATTGTTTTTCTTATTCGTTGAATAAATTAAAATAATGCCCAAATATTTGAATTCCATTATATTCCCACAAATATCAACTGCATGTTGGAGCTTCAGGAGTTCTACCATAAATGCTATTAATAGTTTCCTGATTCAGCTTTCCATTTGAAATAACTATTTTGAATGAATCGGTTTCATATATATATATATATATATCGTGCTAGGCGCAGTGGCCGTGCCCGCTTTTGATATATCTGTTTTGAATTTGTCCGTTCTCGCCGTGAATGTGAGTGGCCGTATTCCTACTCTGCAGTATATGGATTTTGCCATTTTAATATGAAGCGAGAAAAGGAAGAATAAAGCGTGCGCTCAACATCCGATAATTGATGCTGATCAAAATAACCTAGATAACGAAATGGGTTTTTTGTACCAAATATCTTGACATTTCAAAATAAATAAAGTCCCTGATCATGATAAGTTTTGAGAGAAAATAAAACATTTCGAAATTGCAGAAAAACTGTAGTGCTCCGGATTACAAATAAGGATGCTGAAGTCATGGAGAATCCAGCATTTCTCTTCACCTCATTTCTTCTAAGGACATGAAACCAGGTCTCGGTGATCATCAAAGAAGGCGCTTCCTATGATGAATAAGACATATATGCCATGTCATTTGTGATAACGGCTACGGACTCGGATCCGGACTCGTCCACTTTTAATAACTCTGATTTTAGTTCGAAGGCTTGTGATCCATTCTGTGAGGACTTGGATACTCAGGACTCATGAATGCTTATATTAACGATTTGGACTAAAAACAATGTTAGATGTAATATTGATTTCACCCCACGAGATATTTGTTTCTTCATGAGATACATATAATAAAAGCCATTTAAATGGTGCATATTTCCTATTTCTACAACATTTGTGTCAATGCCATCACTCTAGATAACTTTTGCCATCCGATTGTTGAACCAAAAATATTTACAGTAAAAATAAAACTATACCTTTTGTATAAAAGAAGAACTACTATTAATATACATCCCTTTTTAGGACCTTTATTTATATATGCAAATATGTACATAATTACCATACATATTTGTATTTTAATTACTGGAATAAACTTTTATTGCACTAAATATCGTATTTTTACAAGGTAAATGAGCATCTCCATGATCCGTATGAGATGACGGGCATTTTTAGCCCTACTTTATTATTTTTTCTTCATGATATAAGGGATTTATCATCATCGTCGTGCAGATCTGGAGAGCTCTCGTTGAGCTCCACAACATCATCCCTTAAGGAAGGATCACTGGGACTGTCTCATCAAGAAGGTTCTGTTTGGATGCAAAAGGGAGCTCATGACGTACTTTTTATGAGATGCAGAAGAAGCTTTTCTTGTCATTATCCCCAAAACTCTTTCATTTTCTAGACATTGAGGAATTGACTGTCCGTAGTGTTCAATGCTGGGTTAACGAATGTGAAGAGCTCACTAGAATCGTGGGGCTTCCGGGAGCCTTTGGATCTTGTACATGCGTAAAGGAAATGTGCACGTTTGGGAGAAGCAGATCCTCATGCTGTTAGCCGCCTTTAAAGTATGGAGGTGGGAGTTCCCGGAATTTTTCATGGATGTAGAGGGTTTTTTGCCTATATGAGTCGCTAGAATTACATCCGACTTGATAAAATAAACATTATTAGTCTATGGAACCTAGGATCATGGATGGAGAGGGTTTGGGGGCGGATGGAGAAGATGGACTGGTCGGAGTCGACACTTATTATATGACTTAAAGGATTGATGGCTGTCCACATGCAAGGCTCTGTAACTTGTTTTTTAGTATCTCGATATGAGGGAGACCATATCTATCAAAACTAAACATTATCTCACCATGTATTTATTTTGATAAGAGCCCTAATTTTCATCAGCATCAATTATCGGATACTGAGCGCACGCTTTCTCCCTTGATTCTTCCTTTTTGTGGCTAAACTGTATATGCTGTACACGACATCTGCCTATTAAAACGGCGAAATCCATTTACTGCAAGTAGGAATACGGCCACTCACATTTACGGCGAGAACGGACACATTCAAAACAGAAACATCAAAAGCGGGAACGGCCACTGCGCCTAGAACCATATATATATATATATATATATATATATATATATATATATATATATATATATATATATATATATATATATATATATATATATATATATATATATAAATCATTATAACATATTTTAATTAATCATGCTTATATTACAAGGCCGTTATGAATAACAGATGTTTTATTTAATTTTTTTACCCAAATAAGTATTCTAGAAATGAGGTAAAACTCATAGAAAAAGAACTATAGTATTTGAACAAGAAATCAAGACTTTTTTATTAAATTAAGTCGTTAATGGCTTCATTAAGGCCAAAGGATTTCATTTATTTGTAGTTTGTTTAATACTATCGAAGGAGAAATTCATTTATTTATTATGTGAAGTCTTATCTTACTGAGAGGTTTTTTTAGACAAATGCCTAGTGTACTTCGTTACAAGCATTAGTTCTTTGTTTTATTTGAACAATCTATAATTCATAGTCTGATCATTTTCCTTCAAGAAACTGTACATAATGTAGACTGTATAAAATTTCCAATTGTATTATCTGAAGCATTAAAAAAATATCAAGTTTGTAAATATACACGCAAGAGTTATTACACCAATTATTAATTTATTCATTCATATATACCAATATAATAGAGATTATATGCAACGAAATCTTGAACAAGTAAATATTAGTTTTAAAACAAAAAAATATGTAAATAAATATCAATTCTTTACCTGTCAAATGATGAATACTATAAAAATGTGCTTACTATTGTTAAGAAATCATACAGCCTGCGTTTGAGGAAAGCTTATAATCCTTTTTGAGGGACAGAACAATATCTATTAGAATATATTTTAGTTATTTGTTTTCCATGACCTCGAAAATTGTTATTCAGGAACAATGCAAGCAATCTCGTTGGTTATCCAATTAGACTTTGAAAGAAAATACAAAAAGTAAATTCTAGATTATCTCCTCATGCAATCTCTTAGCATGAAAGTTTTTCATTTGCAAAATAACTTTTCCCCATTTATCTTCTTGTAAACCTCTAATGCAGAACCTTCATTTAAATGAATTGCCAAGGCATTCTTTTTTCATGGTGTAAGAAATGAGTTAAGGAGCGCCTTTCATGTTTATAAGTAAATTTATTATTCTAGTCAGCCTCCTTCTGAAGCTAGAATCTGATATTATTATATGAAGGAAGCTACCAATCTCTCGTATATGATACTCCATTTTGTGAAAAAGATTTTTGGCTTAATAGCTTGAGTGCTATCAAAAATATTCTTTATTTACTTTATTCATATAATATTCTCCTCGGTTCATTTTTAATGCCATAAGAGGAATTGAAGAATTTATAATCTATATAATAATCACCAATCTCTGTCTGTCCGTCTGTATGTCCGCACGCTATCTCCTCCCACATTTATGGTCAGATTTGAACTTTGAAGGTACCTATGGAATCCTTGGGTCAAGACGGACCTAATAAAACTATTTGCAAAGTGATAGGACCAGAAATGAAGAAAAAAATTCAGACCTTGTCTGATTTGAACTACCTACTTTTCAAGATAAAGAGAGGAAAAAAATAAAAAGAAAAGTAGGAGGAGGAATTAGAGAAATAGAAAAGAAAAAGCATCTTATGTGACTTAAATCATATTCTTTGTACAAAGTCAAACTTTTTATGAGGAATGTTTGTACAAAACAGAAAACTATTTTCTCTCTCCTCTCTTATATTCTTTAAGGTCTGTTTCACTCACAAACTAGCTCCTAAACCTACCCATACCCAAGGGCGAACATATGGGGCCGTAGGCGCCCAAATATGCGAGTAATAATAATTTGAGAGGTTTTGGAAGTAGAAAAGACAACATAATCAAATGTTTTGTTCTATTTTGAATCTCCAAGAACGTAAATAAAGCCTCCCCCAAAATATCTGGCTTTGTACTTTGCAATTTCAAGGCTTTAATGGCTCAAAGGCACGAGCCACTTAAGAAAGAAGAGTTCAGTTTATTCAGTATGGCTGCATGTGCTCGGATTATATTCCCACATGCTAATGTCCCGAGGACCGATTGCAAGTCGTGGTGCTTCGCTGGAAAAATAATAATACGCTCCCCCCATCGGCATCTTTAAACCAAAATGATTGACCAAAATTTAAAACATTTTTGCAATTTCTAATAAATATTTAGCAAATACTTCCTTTGTAATTGTCAACCTTTTAAATGGAGATAATATTCTTCACCGGAGGTTTAATTTTAAACTTAATGATTATATGCAGCTTTCGCTCAGTGAAAACAATTTTGTAAAGATTTTGCATAGGTATTTGTAATATCTTATAATTTAGATCTTGATACTTTTATTTGTTTGAAACTTGGTATTGATATTTTGTTATGAGATGTCAAGTTTGTGGAGCATAATTTTTATTTTCTTTTTACACTGAAGGCTTTAATGCTTATCTTTTCTTCTGCAGGGAAAATTGTGGGGGCTACTATGATCAAATGGCCGCTAAAGACAGGTGACCACCAACGCAAATACAATAAATACATACACTCAAACCTGTATCAGCAACCACCTATATATAACGGTCACTTGTCCTTAATAGCTACCTAAATACCCCCTTCAGAAGAAAAAATAAACACTAAAGCCTTCAGTGTATAACGGCCGCCTGTATTTAACGGTCCTTTTTTGGGTTCCCTTGAGTTGCCACTATAGACATGAAGTCATGTAAACTTAAGCATTGAACAGCTTTAAATTGTCGTAGTTCGACCATCAAAGCCCAATAGAATATTTTCATATACTATCATCATTTTTTCCTATGGGTCTCATTTTCAAAAGCAACGTCATCTCAAATCCTGTTCGGGGGATCTTTTTTAAAGACCTTTCTTTCTACTTATTGTTATTATTGTTGTTGTTGTTTTTATTTTCGTGCACAGGTGCCTACACTTTACTTTATCCTCTTAAAAAGAGGATTTGCATACATTGGCATATATATCATCACACACACACACCATGATTTGCATATTTGAGAATTAGGTAGATATACTCCTAGAGATATTCCTTCCGGCATATATCTTTGTTGCCAGGTATTGGAGAATAACAAAGTTCATTCATTTATAATATTAAAGCAAGGAATACTACATGGAAGGATGACTTTTTTAGCACGCCGGGAAATCAAGACATAAGCAGGACATCTAAAATTTACTTGTTTATTATCTATGTTAATGTATATATTACATTTCTCCCCGTCTTAGTGCTTTATATTCTTATTACATTAAAATTCAATATTCATTGATTACCATTACTTCTTCAATGTATCTTATCCAATTTACTCTTAATTGAGATCAATTTCGATAAAAATCATTGCTGTGGAAAAATAACACGTTTCATTAAAGAATAAATAACTACTGCAAAGGAAGTACCTACTTAGGTATAAAGAGTCACCTTTCCATGGTGTTTCTAGTATTCCTTGATTAAAGGCACTGATCTAATACAGTCTTGTAGAATAGTTGAGAGGAGGCGCAGCTTCAATTGGATAACATTATTATTCACTGGTGATGGAGAAATACTTTCAACCATAAGTGAAAGCTTGTGCAATACAGCATCTCAGTTTTAAGTAAAAGTTAAATTAATGTTTAAAGGTATAGTTTAAAAGGCTGCTCAATATTAGGCAGCACCAATTTTCTATTCTTATGACATATTTCAAAAGCATGTATTTCTCTTTTACTGACTGCTAGACTTGAATAGGTCTTTGATGACTTCAATCTACCTAAAATGGCTGCCCATCGGGTGAAATAATGAAAACAAAAAAGAAAATCCTCTAATAATTTCCAGTGATGTCATCCAATGTTATTTTTTATTTTACTTAAGACTTGGTGTGAACACTTTTTCCAAAGTTCATTTTTAGTGAATGTACAAAAATACATAAAAGCCAAAGCTTATTTGTTACAATGAAACACAAATAAATATATTTAAAAAAAATTGTAAAGACGTTGAAGAGATAACAAGTAATTCGTACCTTCTTTTCGCTGTGCCTTAAGGAATATATATTTCATTATAGTTACACACACAACGGCCACATCTTTTTTTGCTGAATATTTATTTTTTACTTTGTCTGGCTAGCAAAAATAATTTATACTTTGTTTGCTTCCTTCCTTTATATTTTTTAAAACTATGATTTATACCCTTCTCATAGTAAATATCATTCAAACATATCATGAATAAAATTGAATATTAACCAGTTTTTTATCTAATTTAAATTTAGCTGAAGAATAGATAACAGGAAGTTAAAATAAAATGTGAAAAATATAAGTTTTATATGCACATAAGTTTTTATATATTGATAATATATCAAGGCTACTTTGATATCAATTGAGATCACTGACGAATGCCCACCAACATTTTAGTTAAAATTTCATTATTTTTAGAATGTATAAACATTAGTGAATAGTTATAAATAGCTTTCATATTTTTCGACAAAATATTTAAGGGTTTTTTTTCGATTATTGATATCTATATTTTCTTAATAGCGAATCTTCCATGGAGCGTTCGCGTCGTACGAAGCACATCTGCCATTGAGGACATCCGTAACCGTAAAAACTTGGAGGAGGGCTTCATCGGGCACATCAAGGATAAGCCTCGTCGTGAGGATCGTGTACATATCAAGAGTAAGATCGTGAGCTTTCCTTGGCAACGTGGTGTGAAGATAGGTAAGTTGTTGTCACACTTTATCAGACTTGTGAATGTGGCGAAATTCGTTGATAATAATGAACCCTAAACGAAAGCACTTTTGGTGCTCCTTCTGAAATAAATAAAATATTTTTAAACGACAATGGATTAATTGTAATGCTAATAATGCTTATTCATATATGCAGGGATAAAATTCCATTAAACCAAATAGACAAATGATATAGTACTTTTTGAAACTATCATATTATTGATCAACATTCCACGGAATGTTTTTTAAGTAAATGAAACCCTAAATTATTTGGTTCATTCATTGCTGACCAAATTGATTGTCTTTCCATTGAAAAGGAACACAATGAGAGGGAGGTGAATGTACTTTTTATTAAATGCAGAATAGATCTTTTGCGACCAACACTTATTCATGAATAATAAATTGTAATGATGTCCGAATATAGAAAACAAACGTTTTTATCAATTTGTTGCAATAAAAAGTATTACTTTGCTTTGAATCAAACACAAAATCTGTGATCTGTTTATGGAACAAACAAGCAGTGAAGAAGTAAGGTTTTTTTATGTAATCCTGAACGTTAAAAAATAATCAAATGGAACACTCGGGAGTAACAGTATTAACGTCTCCCTCTGATGAATTATTTTTAAAAGATATTTATTTAAAATTTTATTTTATGAAAATACAATACAGATATATAAAAGTAAGTAGAATTTCGTAAAAATCCAAATTCATCGTATCTATTTTCTAGGACAAGGAAGCTTTGGAAAGGTCTACACCGCCATCAATAATGAAACTGGAGACATCATGGCCATGAAGGAGATCCCTCTTCAACCCAATAATCACAAGATCCTAATGGACATCGATGATGAACTCAGGATATTTGAGAACATTAGGCATAAGCATATCATCAATCACTATGGAGTTGAGGCAAGTTGGTTAGCATTTGTGTTTCGTCTTATTTATTACTGCGTTAATGTCATTTAAAGAAAAGGCTGCTGTTTGGTATATTCTTTAAAATTCACAAAATTTTGACGAATATATAATAATATACACAATTAAATGAAGTTTGAAGTGGTGAAAGTTTTGAGGGCAGCTGTTCAAATTATCTTAGACTCTTACTCTTGGGATCGTTGTAACATTTAAGAAATTCACCCAAATAGATGTGGATTCGTTTATAACGTCAAAATTACTTAAATTTATTATTACTAAGTTTATTTAAAGTGTATCTTGATAGATTTAGTTTGAAGGTGATTAAAAGGAAATATAGAACTGTAAGTTAGAAGGCCGTATAGACGTCGCTTGACAAACCATTTTTTAATAAATTGCCATGGAGAAAAACGGCAGAGAAAACTAGTCGGTACTCTCAACCTTTGAAAAATACTAGTTCTTCTGATAGTTTTTTAACCAGTTAACTTACAGTTAGGACCCATGGAACTGTCAATTAAAATATCTTAGTTCTTGTCCCAGTAGTTACAAAACACACATAATATATATATATATATATATATATATATATATATATATATATATATATATATATATATATATATATATATATTGATAATATATTCAAGGATTAAATCAATGATGGGACAACTAAAAATTACTATAAAAAAACGTTATAATGTTTATTTATTCCCATACAGATGCAATTCCATCAAACCAAATAGGTAAAAAAGTTTTAAGAGCGTGCTTTCAAAGAATATGCTTTACAAAGATTGGCAAATGATTTGCAAATTAGCTCGCCCATTTTCCACGTGACATTTGTTGCAATGAAGATTTTTAATTTGTCAATTTAATTAATTTATACATCACGGGTATAGGTATGTATATATACTTTTTATTTGGTGTGATAATTCTGTATTTATTTTAGCTGTCAGACTCCTTTATATTTATATTAATCCGAAATTTGCATCCCCCCTCTAAATGGCTATATAGAATAAAAACATTTGATATAATGTATTTTAATTAAAAGAATTATCATTATATATGCTTTCCAACCTTCATTCATACACTTTTGATGCATTAAGTGACGAATCTACTAATTGAAAAGGGATTTAATTTCCTCTTTCTTTATTCATTATGCGAAAAAAAAACTCTTCTCTTTGTATTTGTGCATTATTAAGCTTTAATTAAGCGCAGCCTTAGTTTATAAATATTGAAATCATTGCCAAATAAAAAATGTCTTGGTGAGGCTCTTTTTAATTAAATGATTTACAAATTAGCTAGCCCATTTTCCACGTGATATTGTTGCAATGAAGATTTTTAATTTGTCGATTTAATTAATTTATACATCACGGGTATTATATACATACATACATATATTTATATATTTGGAATCGACCGGGACACCTTTTTTCGCCGGAACCCGGGCCGGGAAATTTTTCCAGCCGGGCTGGTCAAAACTGGGCCGGGATATAATATATATTTTCGTTCCTTCGACATTCTGAAGTGAAGAATCTCCAAAAAAAAAATGACGACGTTTTTGTTTAGAAAAGAATCTCCAAAAAAAGTGACGACGTTTTTTTAGAAAGAATCTCCAAAAACAATTGATGACAGTGTTTTTAAAGAAAAGAGTATTTCAACAAATTCCTTTCTAAAAAATATAGAAAAATTTTTTTATGACAAACCAAATTTTATAAAAAATTGATGTCCAAGCCCGTTGTATTAAAAATCGGGACACCGGGCCGGGCCAGGACACTAAAAAACAGCCGGGACCCGGGCCGGGTACCCGGTCGTTTCCTGATTTATATATATATATCTTTTCTTGTTCCGTTTTAATGAGGAAAAAAAAGATATCAGGAATGAGAAAATGAATTATTTGATAGAAAAAAGCTATATAAAAATGTCTATAAAGTTGTTGTATGTCAACGACATAATCTAAAGTTTTCTGGCTTTTCATTGAAATTGGGGGAAAATTTTGACTATATTTTCAGAAGGATTACACGAACTCTTCATATTTTACTGGGATAGAAATAGTTTGTTTATATATATAATAAATAATACAATAATAAATACTTTTGGTTATTTTCCTATGTTGTCATAACATTTGTAACTTTCATTAGATTATTATACAATTATGTAGATTGAAAAAACCTTTTCTCAATTTTGCAAAATGCACTACTATTTTGATATAAAAATATATTAGCAGTAGGGCTGTCAAAATTGCTCAAAAATGACATCGAATATTCGTTTGAAAAAAAAATCACGAATTCGAACTAATTCGAATTTTTTTTAGAAAAGAATTTCCAAAAAAAGGGACGACATAATTTTTTCGAAAAGAATTTCCAAAAAAGTGACAACGTTTTTTTTTTCGAAAAGATTTCCAAAAAAGTGACGTTTTTTTGAAAAAAATCTCCAAAAAAAAGTGATGACGTTTTTTTAGAAAAGAATTTCCAAAAAAGTGTAAAAGTGTTTTTTTTAACATTCGAATATTAATTTTCACGTTTCGAATTCGCTTTTTGGGATACTATTCGATTCGAACATCGAATATTCGTTGACAGCCCTAATTAGCAGACAATAAAACCTATAGATAACAATATTTTTTTCTAACATCCAACTAAAAATAATTATGTCGAACCAAATAGAGAAAAGTTATAAGTCATTTTTAAGAATCTATATATATATATATCTATCTTCTAGAATGAACTATTATTACTTTATATATCTATATATATATATATATATAATATAGCCTATACCTCATAACACCAAGACGCTTTTACTATGTTACTAGAGCTCCTGGAATCTTCTCTAGCTCTTAAGGATCTTGACTAAATCATTGCAATCGATCTTTATAGAAGGATAAGAAAAAAGTGGTGTTTCTCTAACCTGGTTCGATTAAAGACAAGGATAGAAAATAATTTTAAAAAACTGTCTGCATACTGCTACAAAGAATCATTTCACTTGCGGCTGTTGAAGAGTGAGCATCGACAGTTCAGGGAGAAGAAATACATTCTTAAAAATGTAATTGTTTCTTCTTCGTGGGCCTATGACGTTATATTCTAATCCTTTGAATGAACTCTTCCAATATGACTCATTTTTATCATTTAATAAAGCAACTGCTCATGTGCTGAAAAAATATTTAGTATGCTCCTATTTGTCGATAAATGTTTCATTACTCTGACTGTTGGATGTAGAAAAATAAAGAAGTAGCAATATACCTCCGCAACCTCCCCGTCACGGGGTCCTTATGAGCCTTTCGAGGCGGATTTTTCCCGACTGGGGCGGCGTAGAGGGACGGGGAGGGTTCCCCTCGACGGAAATTCCGAGAGGAAGACGCTCCCGGTACCCGTTTTCATAGCACAGCGACATCTATTGGCAGAGTAGGCTACTTGAAATATTTATTAGTATTTAGCTCATTTTGCATCTTAATTCTGCACTCAAAGATGCCAAAATTTAATCACTTGTTCCTTTTGGCATTTCCAACACTCCACAAAGTTTCATCCGAATCCGTTCTGTACTTTTTGAGTTATCCTGCTGACCAAAAACCAACAACAACCAACGCCAGTGAAAACAATACCTCCTTCGGCGGAGGTAATAATGTTACCAAATGAAAAATCATATATTTTTTATGAGTTTGCGAGAACAAATTTATTGTTATCACTACATTGAACTGCATCAAGTCTTTTGTTGGTTCCCACTTTTTTAGACACAAAAATGGTACTCTTCTTATAGATACATTCACAAAATATGGACTTCTCGGTTTGGGATATTTAATAATAGTATGAACAGTTAGTACCCGTATTTGAATGTATAAAGATACATGAATAACCAATCATCTGTCTATATAAGGTGCTGACATTGAAAGTCAATTTTCAATCGTCTAGTCGGTGATGGTATTCCTTTTTTCTGTAACTGTTATTTAACTTTGTAACACTTGAGACAAAAAAAGAGTGAAATGCGTCTAATTAATTTACTGACAGAATTGTTAACGAAAGATGAACTGGATTCTCTGTTGGTGGATAATAATTACTTATTATAATATGATGTGAGACTACTGAGTCGTTCAAATTGATTATGCTTGGACTTTTTTAAGGTTACTATAGGTTATTTATAAATTATCTGTGGTATTGAAACGTAATTTCATTTTCTCCCATAGATCCATCGTGGGAAATGCTTATTTTCATGGAGTATTGTCCCGAAGGAACTCTTGAAGACTTGGTCACATCAACTGAGAGCGGGCTGGAGGAGTCCTCCGTCCGGAGATATGCCCGACAGCTTTTGGAAGCTGTTACCGTCCTACACGAAAACCAAATCGTTCATCGAGATATCAAGGGTGCTAATATTTTCCTCACGGACGAAATGCAGAATTTAAAGCTGGGAGACTTTGGCTGTGCCGTGCAAATCAAGGCTCAAAAGACTGTGGTTGGGGAGCTGAAGGAATTTGTAGGAACACAAGGTGAGGATACTGATGAATCTCATAATGTAAGATAACCTTATCACAAAACACATAACGACATTATTTTTTTAAATTTCATATTAATACATTTTAATCAATAAGATGCTAAGGTGTTATGGCTGCAATAGTTATGGGGAAGTGTGCTTGACTCTTAATGTCGAGGGCGCAGGTTCGACTCCCGAGGGGGAAGATCAATTTCGGTGTACCTAATAAAAAAGATCTTAGGTTTGATAGATTAATTATAACACCTTAATGCTTATTTATCCAAGGCAATGATATACTAAATAGGTCTATTTCGTCATAAATTCTCTTGTTTTGACGTATTAAAAATATATTGTTGCAATATAGTTTTTGATGACGTGAGCGTGAAGAATAAAATTACAATATCTAATTGACTCTAAATCAAACGCTATTTATACAGCCATCCTACATCATATAACTCTTTAGAAATATCAAAATGTGTTTACTTAATTCCATACATGGATGCATGAGTGAAATAGGTACTTAATGCATGAAAGAAAATGAATTATCGATTTTGCAATTTATGCATTAGAAAGATACTTGGAAAGCCTTTTAAATCACTTGCGCGTTTGTTATAAAGAGAGGTTTTAAGCTTTTATATGGTTTACCCTATTTGATGTACTGTTTTACCTCCTTTTACTCATTGCATTCTTTTATTTTGAAGTCAAAGTAATGCATACTGTAATAAGATATCAGGATTTGGTTCATGGTTATACTTGGGGTTTATTTAGTTTTCTCAAATGAGGTATGTGTGGGTGTATATATATCAATAGCCCAAAATGTTTATTCGCCCATAATAAAAGTGGTATATATGTAAGAGGTATTTTTCATTTATTACCTCAACAATATTTTATCCCATCTGGAACACACTCAAATAAATATTGTATAAAGATCAAGTAAAAACTATTTTTCAAATAAATTTTTTTTCAAAGCAACTAATTATTACTTAATAATCCCAACATAAGTGATATGAATAAAAAATAATATTGCAAAAGGCTAAAAAATTGTTAAGTCTTTCTAAAATTACTTCATTCTGTATTTGGTGTTGGAGGGAGAGGCTTGGAAATATTATATGATCCTTTCGGCGGGTGTTCCTCCTCCTTCGAAGGAGGGCATTATCAAAGATAATGCTGCATATCTTGCCCTTGATAGTTTTTATGCTTGATGTTTTGTCATCATAAGTATCGTGAGTAAGAGACATATAATAATTACATTATATTTTGTGGTGAGGCATTTGGAGTATTATGTTATGAAATATTGTTTATAAGCTTTTCAGCGAGACAACATTCGAGATCCATGTTTATTATATTATTCAAAAACGTTTAAATGCTCTTCTAGATATGCTATTTTTGAGTTTCTCAATATCTTATTAATATATGTTTTGGTGTGAATATTCCTGACATGTAAGCATAGATAATATAGAGTGTCACGTTTGGTAGTGCTAATATCGGGGTATTTGTTAGCTCTTTATTGTTGTCAAAAGGCAGCGATAGAAAGAACTAAAGAAGAGTGAAACTTCATAAATACAATATATTTTATCCATTACTTCTTTCTGTTATTGTCTTTGGCCCAACATGTATACTACCAAGTACCCCTATATTCGAGCGCCACATAGGGTGCATTTAACCTATCTGTTGAACAAGTAATGAAAACATGATGCTACTCCATGTAACTATAAAATTAAGGGAATATTTCCTTATTTTTTAATACAACTTAACCTCTATTTGCGTATCCTTCGTAACGTAGGGAACTGAATATATTTTTTTTTTTTTTTACCTTCCTTAGCATTCATGGCTCCGGAGGTCTTTACGCGTAACATGACGGACGGTCATGGTCGGGCCGCTGACATTTGGTCTGTGGGCTGTGTGGTCGTGGAAATGGCAACTGGGAATCGTCCATGGCATGAGCTGGCCTCTGACTATCAAATCCTTTACAAAGTTGGCATGGGCGGCTCGCCATCACCCCGGATCACATGTCCAATGAGGGAAAGAACTTCCTCTCACTCTGCTTTGAGCATAATCCCAAGCAACGGGCCACCGCTGAGGATCTCCTCATACATCCATTTCTCAAGGTATGGAATTGGCAGGAAAAATTATATTGGCATATGTTGTTGTTGTATCTAATGAATAAGGTTTTTTTTATTATAAGTAGGTAAAAAACAGTACTACACATTCAAATTTGAGCACATTTCAAAAGGTATTATCTACTTTGATTAATCAATAAGTTGAATTTCCAAAATCGTAATGGGGGATCTTTTTGAGATCTCTTTTTACAATTATAGAATTAGTTTTGTTTACTTTTCACCAAAAGATACCTTTATGAATGTATCTCCATGTGTACAAATATTCTTCATTGGAGACAACTATTGCATTTAAAGAAAGATTAAACTATGGATACGGAATGATGTTATTTCATTTTTATTAGTTCTTTTAGGGAAACATATTCTTTGGAAATATTCCTGATAAAAACTGTTTAGTTTTGTGGAGAAAGATTTTCATTTTTTCCGATTTTTAATAATGGAATTCCCTTCAAAATATTACGTACATTTCAGTACATGTTTTATAAATAAATAAAATGGAATATGTTTTTTTCTAAGTCTATAATTTATATGTACCCTTGAGCCGATTTTTCCCATGGATTAGAAGTATCCGGAATTAGTCCTTTCGTTTCCTAACATTGTGACTTCTCATACAGCATATTCATTAAGCGTGTCTTGCTTACTACTGCTCTTTGTTCCACATAAATAATATTCATACATTCCACCTTTTTTCTATCTTTTATCCACAGATATATGAGGAGGAAGAGAACATATCTCTGCCCATGTTTACTTCTCTACCCGAGAAGAACCGTTTATCAAGGAAGCAGTCCCTGAACTTGTAGAAATAATCCAAAAGGATCCAGCGTATCCACTTAATGAAGGAATTCATTCAGCTATCAGTCTCATTGTTTACAGTGGATACTTCATCCCTGTATGTTAATGTGTTTTATTTCCCCATGAAAGTTGTAAAAATATGCATCTTCATAATATATATATCTTGTTTTACGAACTTTTTTAAAGAACAAATAAGTAATATTTTTGTTTATGTGATAATAGTGTAATTTTATTCAATTGTAGGTACTAAAACTTATTAAAGAGGGGGTGAAAATGGCCGTACTATTGTGGAAAATGATGTTTCGTGTAGCTTAATTCAAGGAATTAAAATTCCTGAGGGGATAATCTTTATAGTTTGTATAAAAAGTATCTGGATTTATGCAATATATGAGGAAATTATATTATCAAGTATATTTTAAAATAATCAACCCTTTCTATTAATTAAACAACATTGTTTTAATACTTTAAATGAACATATATATATAATAATATATAATGACTTATCTCCTATAAACATTCTAAACTCGTTTATATCACCAAATTAGCAGATTCTAGCAATTAGTAAAAATTGTAGCAATATTTACCTTTTCCAAGATAGAACGAAATAAATGACATTTTCTTATTATCACTTCACTCCTTATATGTTATCATATTAGACGATAATCATATAACGGAGGATTTTTGGCAACCGTATCATCAATGAAGTAACTCGATATCAACCTGATACACAACACAACACGGCCATTAACAATTTTCAGAGTTTTGAGTACCCATATTACACTTTATAGAGTACTCCTGGAAAATTTCAGGTACCTGAGACTCACAGGGGCTGTAAACGAAGGGAGTAAATGACTGAACCCTTCATTCAATTGCTCTAAACAGATATGCATTACATAAAACGGGAAATATGTATGTACAAATATATATATATATATATATATATATATATATGATAATCTGAAAAACGTCTGTCGCTCCATCTGGCGACGTATTTATATAAGAATAGGAAGAGAGAGAGAGAGATAGGAGCAGAGAGAGGGACGAGATGAGCAGATAGAAGGAGAGAGAATCTGCTACAGGGCCATTTTAGGGGTACTTTAATAGGCGATTACTCCCTGATTATATTTTTATTTTCAATACATCAAAATACTCAGTACATCCACAACTTTCTTGTGAATATAATCATGAAGCAAAAAAATGGCGCTTCGTCACGTGCTCCAAACAGCGCCTTTGCCAGGACGCCACTTTTATATGCACTCATTTTTTTGGGAGGCAAACCACTTTATGTCTTTCATAAATAAAAGCATTCAGAGTGGATCATCACCAAGCAGACCTCCAACTACATACAGGAATAAATAACATTTTCCCCTTCCCTATGTCGGATATATATTTTTTAAGATTCATTTATACTTCAATAATCGTATACAAAACCCTTTATATAAAAAAGACATTGTGCTGGATATCCATTTCACAATAAGTCTTAGACTGGAGATACTTTCCCATTATGTTTTCCTCTATTTTTCATATATATAAGTGTGATAAAAGGTCCGTTATGGGTACCTTAATGTATTGGAATCCATGAGGGTACAGAGTAAAACCCTTTTATTTTCATTCCCTGAAGATAATAAATAGGTTATATGCCCTATCTAAGAGGAGCCTAAAGAATCTTGAATGATCTCAAAAATTTGCGTATATGAGGAGATTACAATACAATGAACTAACCGTACTTATTGGTTCAGTTTTTCTCGTCCCCTTGATCATCGCAGCATTTTGTATGTAAAGGTTGCGTAAATAATGTACACCTTATGATATGCATTATAAATAGTGTTGTTCTTTAGGAGCTTTACAAATTATTTAATTTTTTTTTGTTTTTTTTGTGCCTAACTGGTTGATAGAAATTGCATGCGACTGGATGTAAATACTATTATAGCATTAAATCAATCTATCGAACCTAGGATCTCATCTTGTTGTTTGTTTAGCTTAAAAAATTGAAATCAAGCAAGGTGGAAGTTTATATGGTATCAGGCAGTTGTGATACTATTAAGGAGTTATCTTATGATACGAATTCACTTAAAATGCAGTTATAGGATTTTTAATCCTCCAAAGAAACACGTGTCTCCATGATCTATAGAGTAATATTGACAACATGATGGGGCTGTATAATTTAGCACCGAATAAATTCAGAATAGTACGTTCATATTATTTTCTTACTTTTTTAATAACAAATAATGCTTATGTGATCACAAGGCATCGACAAATAAATTGGATGTATGAATTGTTTCTTATCTTCAATGGGAGGCGTTAATATTTAATTATGAAATTATAATATATTTTATATTTTCTGACATAAGTTTAAACAAGGAAGATTAATTTGAAAGTACTTTCATAA
>CP045896.1:8312847-8334957 GCA_013387185.1 Caligus rogercresseyi
TTTGTTGGAAATGCCAAAGTAACAAGTGATTAAATTTTGGCATCTCTAAGTGCTTTTTTAATATGCAAAATGAGCAAAATACTACTAATAATAATAATGAAATGGGGTCTCTATTCAGGGAGTAGGAAAGAACAAACGCTAAAAAAAATATTCATTGACGTTTATTGTTCATATATCAGCCTCAGGACTATGTTACCAGTGACGTAGCTCGAACTTCTTCGTCTTCCATCTCTGAGTGCTTTTTTAATATGCAAAATGAGCAAATACTAAATGAAAGGGGGTCTCTATTCAGGAGTAGGAAAGAACCAACGCTAAAAATATTCATGACGTATTATAGGTTCATATATCAGCTCAGGACTATGTTAACCTAGTGACGTAGCTTTAAACTTCTTCGATCTTCCCATCTCTGAGTGCTTTTTTAATATGCAAATGAGCTACAGAGAGGAAACAATGATTAGGATAGAAAATCGGGCGTGTGAAAGGAGAATGTTGAATAGGAATGTTTGTGGGCATCGGCGGCGGAGTACACACTCTCTGATGTGTATATATTTATTTTATTATTTTCTGTGCTCTCTCCTCACTCATTATTCACCAAACACACCTACTTATGTAGACATATATGATTGGATTGTAATTCTGTTAAGTGTATTCATTAGGTGGGGATCGGCGGAGGTTTGCACTCTCTGAGTGTATATATGCCTCTAGTTTTTCACTGGCGTTTGTTGGTTTGTTGTCAGAAGGTATAACTCAAAAAGTACGGAACGGATTCGAATGAAACTTTGTGGAGTTGTTGAAATGCCAAAAGGAACAAGTGATTAAATTTTGGCATCTCTAAGTGCTTTTTTAATATGCAAAATGAGCAAAATACTAAATGAAATGGGTCTCTATTCAGGAGTAGGCAAGAACAAACGCTAAAAATATTCATTGATTGAGTATTATTGTTCATCATATCACTCAGGACTATGTTAACCCGTGACGTAGCTTAAACTTCTTCCTCTTCCCGTCTCTGAGTGCTTTTTTAATATGCAAAAGAGCTAACAGAGAGGAAATAATGATTAGAGATAGAAAAACGGGCATGTGAAAGGGAGATGTTTGAATGAGAATGTTGTGGGGATCGCGGAGGCACACTCTCAGTGTAATATCATTTCACTTGCGGCTGTTGAAGAGTGAGCATCGACAATTCAGGGAGAAGAAATACATTCTTAAAAATGTAATTGTTTCTTCTTCGTGGGCCTATGACGTTATATTCTAATCCTTTGAATGAACTCTTCCATATGACTCATTTTTAATCATTTAATAAAGCAACTGCTCATGTGCTGAAAAAATATTTAGTATCTCCTATTTGTCGATAAATGTTTCATTACTCTGACTGTTGGATGTAGAAAATAAAGAAAAGTAGAGGCATATATACACTCAGAGAGTGCAACCTCCGCCGTCACGGGGTCCTTATGAGCCTTTCGAGGCGGATTTTTCCTGACTGGGCGGCGTAGAGGGACGGGGGAGGGTTCCCCTCGACGGAAATTCCGAGAGGAAGACGCTCCCGGTACCCGTTTTCATAGCACAGCGACATCTATTGGCAGAGTAGGCTACTTGAAATATTTATTAGTATTTAGCTCATTTGCATCTTAATTCTGCACTCAAAGATGCCAAAATTTAATCACTTGTTCCTTTTGGCATTTCCAACACTCCACAAAGTTTCATCCGAATCCGTTCTGTACTTTTTGAGTTATCCTGCTGACCAAAAAACAACCAACCAACAAACCAACGCCAGTGAAAACAATACCTCCTTCGGCGGAGGTAATAATGTTACCAAATGAAAAAATCATATATTTTTATGAGTTTGCGAGAACAAATTTATTGTTATCACTACATTGAACTGCATCAAGTCTTTTGTTGGTTCCCACTTTTTTAGACACAAAAATGGTACTCTTCTTATAGATACATTCACAAAATATGGACTTACTCGGTTTGGGATATTTAATAATAGTATGAACAGTTAGTACCCGTATTTGAATGTATAAAGATACATGATAACCAATCATCTGTCTATATAAGGTGCTGACATTGAAAGTCAATTTTCAATCGTCTAGTCGGTGATGGTATTCCTTTTTTCTGTAACTGTTATTTAACATTTGTAACACTTGAGACAAAAAAGAGTGAAATGCGTCTAATTAATTTACTGACAGAATTGTTAACGAAAGATGAACTGGATCTCTGTTGGTGGATAATAATTACTTATTATAATATGATGTGAGACTACTGAGTCGTTCAAATTGATTATGCTTGGACTTTTTTAAGGTTACTATAGGGTTATTTAATAAATTATCTGTGGTATTGAAACGTAATTTCATTTTCTCCCATAGATCCATCGTGGGGAAATGCTTATTTTCATGGAGTATTGTCCCGAAGGAACTCTTGAAGACTTGGTCACATCAACTGAGAGCGGGCTGGAGGAGTCCTCCGTCCGGAGATATGCCCGACAGCTTTTGGAAGCTGTTACCGTCCTACACGAAAACCAAATCGTTCATCGAGATATCAAGGGTGCTAATATTTTCCTCACGGACGAAATGCAGAATTTAAAGCTGGGAGACTTTGGCTGTGCCGTGCAAATCAAGGCTCAAAAGACTGTGGTTGGGGAGCTGAAGGAATTTGTAGGAACACAAGGTGAGGATACTGATGAATCTCATAATGTAAGATAACCTTATCACAAAACACATAACGACATTATTTTTTTAAATTTCATATTAATACCATTTTAATCAATAAGATGCTAAGGTGTTATGGCTGCAATAGTTATGGGGAAGTGTGCTTGACTCTTAATGTCGAGGGCGCAGGTTCGACTCCCGAGGGGGAAGATCAATTTCGGTGTACCTAATAAAAAAGATCTTAGGTTTGATAGATTAATTATAACACCTTAATGCTTATTTATATCCAAGGCAAATGATATACTAAATAGGTCTATTTCGTCATAAATTCTCTTGTTTTGACGTATTAAAAATATATTGTTGCAATATAGTTTTTGATGACGTGAGTGGGAAGAATAAAATTACAAATATCTAATTGACTCTAAATCAAACGCTATTTATACAGCCATCCTGCATCATATAACTCTTTAGAAATATCAAAATGTGTTTACTTAATTCCATACATGGATGCATGAGTGAAATAGGTACTTAATGCATGAAAGAAAATGAATTATCGATTTTGCAATTTATGCATTAGAAAGATACTTGGAAAGCCTTTTAAATCACTTGCGCGTTTGTTATAAAGAGAGGTTTAAAGCTTTTATATGGTTTACCCTATTTGATGTACGTGTTTTACCTCCTTTTACTCATTGCATTCTTTTATTTTGAAGTCAAAGTAATGCATACTGTAATAAGATATCAGGATTTGGTTCATGGTTATACTTGGGGTTTATTTAGTTTTCTCAAAATGAGGTATGTGTGTGTGTATATATCAATAGCCCAAAATGTTTATTCGCCCATAATAAAAGTGGTATATATGTAAGAGGTATTTTTCATTTATTACCTCAACAATATTTTATCCCATCTGGAACACACTCAAATAAATATTGTATAAAGATCAAGTAAAAACTATTTTTCAAATAAATTTTTTTTCAAAGCAACTAATTATTACTTAATAATCCCAACATAAGTGATATGAATAAAAATATAATATTGCGAAAAGGCTAAAAAATTTTTAAGTCTTTCTAAAATTACTTCATTCTGTATTTGGTGTTGGAGGGAGAGGCTTGGAAATATTATATGATCCTTTCGGCGGGTGTTCCTCCTCCTTCGAAGGAGGGCATTATCAAAGATAATGCTGCATATCTTGCCCTTGATAGTTTTTATGCTTGATGTTTTGTCATCATAAGTATCGTGAGTAAGAGACATATAATAATTACATTATATTTTGTGGTGAGGCATTTGGAGTATTATGTTATGAAATATTGTTTATAAGCTTTTCAGCGAGACAACATTCGAGATCCATGTTTATTATATTATTCAAAAACGTTTAAATGCTCTTCTAGATATGCTATTTTTTGAGTTTCTCAATATCTTATTAATATATGTTTTTGGTGTGAATATTCCTGACATGTAAGCATAGATAATATAGAGTGTCACGTTTGGTAGTGCTAATATCGGGGTATTTGTTAGCTCTTTATTGTTGTCAAAAGGCAGCGATAGAAAGAACTAAAGAAGAGTGAAACATCATAAATACAATATATTTTATCCTTGTCGCCAGTCTAAACTCTTCATACCAAATCCTACATCGGAAGTAAGATTTTTAAATACAAACGAGCTCAAATCTGCGTCATCGTTGGAATGATCAGTGGACATATTGGCCTCAACAGACATCTCTACAAGATGGGAAAGGTCATAAGCCCAATTTGCCGACTCTGCGAGGAAGAAGAAGAACCCCGTACCATCTTATCTTTGATTGTCCGTCGACAAGGCAAAAATTATATCCCTTGAGGAGAGATCGGGGAGCGACGTTTAGCCTTCGAAGATTTTATTTTTAAAGCATTTAAATGTCTGTATATTGATAATCTAATTTGTAATAATAAAGAAAGCGCCTAGATAGGTCACTACCGGCTGATACCGGATTAAGTTCCGGTGAGGTGGGTCCAATCTAGGAGCTAAACAAACAAACAAATATTTTATCCATTACTTCTTTCTGTTATTGTCTTTGTCCAACAATGTATAGCTACCAAGTACCCCTATATTCAGCGCCACATAGGTTGCATTTAACCTATCGGTTGAACAAGTAATGAAAACAATGATGCTACTCCATGTAACTATAAAATTAACAGAATATTTCTTTTTTTTGTACACTTAACCTCTCTTTGCGTATCCTTCGTAACCAGGGAACTGAATTATTTTTTCTTCTTTTTACCTTCCTTAGCATTCATGGCTCCGGAGGTCTTTACGCGTAACATGACGGACGGTCATGGTCGGGCCGCTGACATTTGGTCTGTGGGCTGTGTGGTCGTGGAAATGGCAACTGGGAATCGTCCATGGCATGAGCTGGCCTCTGACTATCAAATCCTTTACAAAGTTGGCATGGGCGGCTCGCCATCACCCCCGGATCACATGTCCAATGAGGGAAAGAACTTCCTCTCACTCTGCTTTGAGCATAATCCCAAGCAACGGGCCACCGCTGAGGATCTCCTCATACATCCATTTCTCAAGGTATGGAATTGGCAGGAAAAATTATATTGGCATATGTTGTTGTTGTATCTAATGAATAAGGTTTTTTTTATTATAAGTAGGTAAAAAACAGTACTACACATTCAAATTTGAGCACATTTCAAAAGGTATTATCTACTTTGATTAATCAATAAGTTGAATTTCCAAAATCGTAATGGGGGATCTTTTTGAGATCTCTTTTTACAATTATAGAATTAGTTTTGTTTACTTTTCACCAAAAGATACCTTTATGAATGTATCTCCATGTGTACAAATATTCTTCATTGGAGACAACTATTGCATTTAAAGAAAGATTAAACTATGGATACGGAATGATGTTATTTCATTTTTATTAGTTCTTTTAGGGAAACATATTCTTTGGAAATATTCCTGATAAAAACTGTTATTAGTTTTGTGGAGAAAGATTTTCATTTTTTCCGATTTTTAATAATGGAATTCCCTTCAAAATATTACGTACATTTCAGTACATGTTTTATAAATAAATAAAATGGAATATGTTTTTTTCTAAGTCTATAATTTATATGTACCCTTGAGCCGATTTTTCCCATGGATTAGAAGTATCCGGAATTAGTCCTTTCGTTTCCTAACATTGTGACTTCTCATACAGCATATTCATTAAGCGTGTCTTGCTTACTACTGCTCTTTGTTCCACATAAATAATATTCATACATTCCACCTTTTTTCTATCTTTTATCCACAGATATATGAGGAGGAAGAGAACATATCTCTGCCCATGTTTACTTCTCTACCCGAGAAGAACCGTTTATCAAGGAAGCAGTCCCTGAACTTGTAGAAATAATCCAAAAGGATCCAGCGTATCCACTTAATGAAGGAATTCATTCAGCTATCAGTCTCATTGTTTACAGTGGATACTTCATCCCTGTATGTTAATGTGTTTTATTTCCCCATGAAAGTTGTAAAAATATGCATCTTCATAATATATATATCTTGTTTTACGAACTTTTTTAAAGAACAAATAAGTAATATTTTTGTTTATGTGATAATAGTGTAATTTTATTCAATTGTAGGTACTAAAACTTATTAAAGAGGGGGTGAAAATGGCCGTACTATTGTGGAAAATGATGTTTCGTGTAGCTTAATTCAAGGAATTAAAATTCCTGAGGGGATAATCTTTATAGTTTGTATAAAAAGTATCTGGATATTATGCAATATATGAGGAAAATTATATTATCAAGTATATTTTAAAATAATCAACCCTTTCTATTAATTAAACAACAATTGTTTTAATACTTTAAATGAACATATATATAATAATATATAATGACTTATCTCCTATAAACATTCTAAACTCGTTTATATCACCAAATTAGCAGATTCTAGCAATTAGTAAAAATTGTAGCAATATTTACCTTTTCCAAGATAGAACGAAATAAATGACATTTTTCTTATTATCACTTCACTCCTTATATGTTATCATATTAGACGATAAATCATATAACGGAGGATTTTTGGCAACCGGTATCATCAATGAAGTAACTCGATATCAACCTGATACACAACACAACACGGCCATTAACAATTTTCAGAGTTTTGAGTACCCATATTACACTTTATAGAGTACTCCTGGAAAATTTCAGGTACCTGGACTCACAGGGGCTGTAAACGAAGGGAGTAAATGACTGAACCCTTCATTCAATTGCTCTAAACAGATATGCATTACATAAAACGGGAAATATGTATGTACAAATATATATATATATATATATATATCTTTGAGAAAAACGTCTGTCGCTCCATCTGGCGACGTATTTATATAAGAATAGGAGAGAGAGAGAGAGATAGGAGCAGAGAGAGGGACAGAGATGAGCAGATAGAAGGAGAGAGAATCTGCTACAGGGCCATTTTAGGGGTACTTTAATAGGCGATTACTCCCTGATTATATTTTTATTTTCAATACATCAAAATACTCAGTACATCCACAACTTTCTTGTGAATATAATCATGAAGCAAAAAAATGGCGCTTCGTCACGTGCTCCAAACAGCGCCTTTGCCAGGACGCCACTTTTATATGCACTCATTTTCTTTTGGGAGGCAAACCACTTTATGTCTTTCATAAATAAAAGCATTCAGAGTGGATCATCACCAAGCAGACCTCCAACTACATACAGGAATAAATAACATTTTCCCCTTCCCTATGTCGGATATATATTTTTTAAGATATCATTTATACTTCAATAATCGTATACAAAACCCTTTATATAAAAAAGACATTGTGCTGGATATCCATTTCACAATAAGTCTTAGACTGGAGATACTTTCCCATTATGTTTTCCTCTATTTTTCATATATATAAGTGTGATAAAAGGTCCGTTATGGGTACCTTAATGTATTGGAATCCATGAGGGTACAGAGGTAAAACCCTTTTATATTTTCATTCCCTGAAGATAATAAAATAGGTTATATGCCCTATCTAAGAGGAGCCTAAAGAATCTTGAATGATCTCAAAAATTTGCGTATATGAGGAATTACAATACAATGAACTACCGTTACTTATTGGTTCAGTTTTTCTCGTCCCTTTGATCATCGCAGCATTTTGTATGTAAAGGTTGCGTAAATAATGTACACCTTATGATATGCATTATAAATAGTGTTGTTCTTTAGGAGCTTTACAAATTATTATTTTTTTTTTTTTTTTTGTGCCTAACTGGTTTGATAGAAATTGCATGCGACTGGATGTAAATAACTATTATAGCATTAAATCAATCTATCGAACCTAGGATCTCATCTTGTTGTTTGTTTAGCTTAAAAAATTGAAATCAAGCAAGGTGGAAGTTTATATGGTATCAGGCAGTTGTGATACTATTAAGGAGTTATCTTTATGATACGAATTCACTTAAAATGCAGTTATAGGATTTTTAATCCTCCAAAGAAACACGTGTCTCCATGATCTATAGAGTAATATTGACAACATGATTGGGGCTGTATAATTTAGCACCGAATAAATTCAGAATAGTACGTTCATATTATTTTCTTACTTTTTAATATAAAAATAATGCTTATGTGATCACAAGGCATCGACAAATAAATTGGATGTATGAATTGTTTCTTATCTTCAATGGGAGGCGTTAATATTTTAAGTATGAATTTATAATATATTTTATTTTCTTGACATAAGTTTAAACAAGGAAGATTAATTTGAAAGTACTTTCATAAAATAGAATAAGGGCAATTTTTTATAGTTCATGGCTAAAACAAATAGTTTTCTTGTACAAACCTCAAAGTCAAACCAAACCATTATTATTTTGCCACTTTTTAAAATATTATAGAATGGAATTTTAATCAATCTAAACATTACAACTTTGTGATCATCCACAGAGCTGATCATAAACTTCTTTGAAACGCGTCTCCACTATAGAGATTTAAAAAACATCATTATTTTTAATAACAAAGAAATACAATAGGCAGTAACGTGCTGTGAGGTCCACGATTGGGTAGGCAGCAGGGCCTTGAATCCCATTGTGAGTACAAAAATGTATAATTGATACAGTTCATAATAAACTGCAAACCCAACTAAGTTGTCGCTTTCAAAGTTATTTACGTCGGCGAATAATAACACTTGTACGATTACGGCCAATCAATTTTGAGATGAAAATTTACATGTATCTCAATTCACGACTTACAGCTCTGCACAACGACATAGTTTAAAATAAATTCAATATATATTTGGAAACTGCATTTGTTTACTTATTCACATTCCGAAAGGCCTCTTATACTTCACAATTTCTCTTGATATATAGCAAAACGACAGATATTTGTTGTTGCTTCATCCACTTCAACTCAGGCTTTCTTACATTTGTTATAACGGGGCTTCATTGTAAAAGTGTAAGAAAATAGATATAAAATTACTTAGGAGTAGACAAAGAGGATTAAACTTTATTATTTATTCAATGAGGTCATCTCATTTCATAATTAATAATTACATGGGATAAAAACAAGAATAGGAATGATGTAGTTGATCATTTTTACTTTTGAAACGCAGTGTGAAAACAGAGAACGCACGCCCAATCTCCTAAACTTGGTGCATTCATTTCGATTCTAGGAATATTTGTATATAACACCTATGCATAAGGAAAATCTGACGACGCTTTTTTTTGTTCGGAATTATTGATAGTAGGAATTTTGCCCTCTCGACACTTTTGTACAATATGCATTTTAAAGGAACTACTGACTTTTGGGCTCAGCTTATCAGTCAAAATACCTTTATTGAGCATGAATGAGCACATTAGTTTAGTTTATAAAACGGACCTATTTTAAATTAAAGGGGAGAAGGAGGCCCCCTTCCGACGAAGGATTCTCAATTACGGACTTCTCGGATCATCTTTGCCGGAGGACATTTCTCTACGGTCGTTTACCTGGAGAACCTCCCCCGGCTACAATAGATCCTTGTTGCACTCTGGATCCCTACAGTACTTCGGATTCCCACCGCTCTGAATCCCAAAGTACTTTCGGGATCCCTGCAGTTCTTCGTATGCTAGGGCAATTACTCTATGACTGATCACCACGAGAGCCCTATCAGAACACAAAAGTGCTCAAAATGGGCTCATTTTGCTAGTTTATAAAAATAAAAATAAACAAATGTGCTCATTAATGCTCAATAAAGGTATTTTGACTGATAACCTATCTTTATCTCTATGAGGTAAACATTGTTTTCTGTCTCAGATAAGCAGGGAGTTCAGTTAAGAACTCCCTGGAATATAACTATATAATATGTCATATGAAATGAATGGTTCTATATATATATATATATATACTGTTCAGGGATTTACTATTACCTTGAATAATGATGGATTGCTTATTTAATCTTCATTTTTGTTCACTTTGTAGAGGATGACTATAAATAAAGACTTCAGGAAAATCTTTTAGGGGAATAAGGAAAGTTGGGTAATAAAAAATAGCTTTTCTTCTCGAAATAATAATGTAGAATATGTAAATTTTAATAGCCTGTTCAGCGTAAGAGGATTATGTTGCACTTCTTTTTGTTCATATTTATGAAAATCGTTCATAGATTGTCCATAAAGTTATGAGGTTCATAAAACGTTTATGAATTTTTTTGTAATCTCTTGAAATTACATTCTTTACATCAATATTAATTTATTATGACTGTATGTTATTTTCAGCCTCCTATTCTTTTTTTCTTCTTGTACAATAAGCAACTCATTGCAGCAAAATTGCGACAATAAAGTTCACGACGTTAAAGCGTGTGACTATATGCAGCAACGACGATGAAAAATGCTATAAAAATACTCACGCTAAACATAGAGTGATAATAAAGTCGTGCACTAAAGAAACATACGAAAAAAGCATACGACCATAAAGCGTGCCATCATAATATATGACTTAGGGATGCAAGTTATCCATTAAATATATATCATTAGTTGTTTCATTTAGTCGACTTTTAATCGATTAATCGTTAACAGCGTCACGATTAAGAACCAGTTTATGTTTTGGATTTGGGATGGGTAAGTGCATCTTTATTTTTGTAGGAAAAAATCTTTGACGTCACTGGGCTATAACTATCTAAAGAAGTTTTTCTAATTTGTCGACTTTCGATCATAGAGATGAAATATATATCTCTATGCTTCAATACTAAATCTTATTCCAATGACGTCTCTTTGTATTTTTCCACGTCCAAACGTGAGGAGTTTATGTTTCCTGGAAAAACATAGCAGCGGCAACGGTAATGGGGAAGACGTCGGTAAGGATTACCATTATTCCAAGCTGCACTTCTTCTAGAACAGGGTTGGCAACCCAAATGTTTAAAGAGCCATATTGGACCAAAAAAAAAAAAATGTATCTGGAGCCGCAAAAAAAAAATGCCTTAATTAAGCCTTATAATGAAGGCAAAAAAAATAATTATAAGTATTAGGTATGTTAGCCTATTTCCAAAATGACTAAGTTTATTTTCAATGTGGCGCATCCGTTCCATAATGAACCCACACGTTACTATTCTGTTGTTCAATGTCGCCTCAAGTTTAACTTAATTAAAATGTTAATAAATTATGTCTCATTTTCCTTGATAAAATTAAAGAAAATTGATTTTTATCCCATTTTATTTTGTAAATTGAAAAAAACTCCCCTTGCCGCTAAATATGTGTCTATGACATAATCGTGCTCGTATCCGTTTAAAAGTTCGGAGATGCAATCCACTTCTTAAATCTATTTTTGCGCTCCCCTAATTTCTCAAGAAGTAATTTGAATCACTTTTTCTCTCAATACCATCTGGGTACTTTGCAGCAAATGTAGAATGTCTTTCCGTATTATTTATTTATTTGATAGGTTCGCGCTACAGAGCAAACATTCAGCAGTCCATCCGCATTGGCAACAAATGCAAATGATTCGGTCCAAGAAATGTTGAACCCTCTGTTCTCCTCAGTTAATTTTCTTTTTTTTTCCTTTGGGATCCATGGTCAATCCAACAGTCGCCGATTCGTTTTCAGTAGCCACCTGATATTATTTTATTGTGTATAAAATCCGCGCCCTTTTAAGTGTGTGTCAAATACTGTGATGGCAAAGGCTGTAGGGAGCAGATCCCGGGTATCCAACCATTACCCACTTGGGCTGTTTAAAAAATGATCTAAAACCTCGAATAGTGGAGCTTGTAAGCCGGAGGGCTATTCTTACTGCACAGTGTATATGAAAATAGCACGCCCGAGGGTTGCAATGTAGAAAGCACATGAATTTATGATTTTCAACTGCTTTACCTTAAAACATAATGATAACAAACTCGAAAAAAGCTACCTAACCTATAAGGTTGTTTGTTACTGGTTCCAAATATATTAACTGCGTCGTATTCAGTCTATCTTTAGACGAAGAGACAAGTTATAACTTGTTCATATTCATACTTCTCCCAAGTGGGTTGAATTATTCTTCAAAATAAACGTCTTTTTCATTTTCAAACATTTTTGGAAAACTCTAGGGAGCCACTTGGAAGCCCTAAAGAGCTGCATGCGGCTCTAGAGCCTTGTGTTGCCGACCCCTGTTCTAGAACGTTTCATGATTATCTATATAATAATACTCTACGAACGAACACAAAAACGCAACAATTTTGTATGTTACAGCCAACCCACTTGATAGATCGAGTTGAAATTCGACACAGAGATGTGTTTCTATCTGGAAATTATATTGGTCAAAAAAGAATTGTCTTTATGGCCACAACGGGCTAAAAAGGGCGAATTGAAAGTTGGATTTCCAGTTTTTGATAAACAAATGTATTTTTTCAATCAAATATTTTAAAGAACTACTCTTTCTAAGAATATTGATATATACATGTTGGTATACATCTTCAATAACTACATTTATAAGAGCGATCAAAGTTTAAATAGAAAGGGAGAAAGAAAAAATGAATGCCACTATCTATATAATAATCATTATGTCATGTAATCATAGTTCCACTGAAGAATGAGCATATCTTTTACATGCCTCTCTGTCAGACTGGTTCGCTGGTCAGACATAAGAGACTTTAGTTCGGTGAAGACCCTTTCGCAGTCCACAGAGGTAATTGGAGCGCACGAGAAGAGGAACGGCAATTTGGGATCATCTCCAATGTCTCTCACTTCAGAATTTTGGAGTAGAATTTAATTTTTTTGAAGTCCGGATTCTTCTCAAGGATACTGTTCAACTTACTGGCAAAGGGCTCAACGGTCAGCTGCATCTGCACCCTCTCAAGGATTTCAATGCTCTCCGTCAGTGGAAGGCGCTCTTGCAGGCTTGAAATGGCGCGTACCAGTTGAGTAAAGTTGCCCTTGATGAATGCCAGCTGACCCGACAGTTTTGGGTCCTTGAACAGTTTCTTGGCCTTGACGATTGCCAAGCTGTCGTCATTGAGAGATTCTATGAAGTGTTTAATCCCTTGAAAGGGTTTCAGTTGTAGAATGCCGCTTCGAGCCAAGTTCCTCACCTGGTCAGGTAAGGCTCTTGGACAGGAGGAACTTACCCGGAAGCGGCAAGGGCCTTCTTGCGTCGAGGTGCTTTGACAAACACCTTCTTGATCTCAGAGATCAGTTCATTCCCTAGAGAAAATTCGTAACGAACCAATTCAGCCACCCTGTTGAGAGCGTGACAGATGCAGGTGACATGCATCATGTCAAGAGTTCCTTCAAACCTCGCCCGGCCTTCAGACAGTAAGTTGCTCCATCAGTGATGAGCAGGTGTAGACTGTTGTAGTCCAAATCTTCACCAAACACCTTGAAGAGTGCCCCTGTCACGGCTTGTTGAATGTTTTTGTTGATGGCAGCATGGATGTCAAGCAGGTCCAACAGGAAGGGTCGATCCTTGAAGCGTCCATCGAGGGGCTCAGAGAGGACTGCAGTCATGGCTCTGCCACATCTGTCAGTTGTCTCATCCACAAGAACAAACAACCTCTGATCTGCAGCCGTTCCTTCAGCTTATTCATATTGACTTGCTTTCTTTCTCCATTGCGTGTGACAGAGACCACCTACATGGCATTAGCTAGTGGCAGTACCTTTCACTGAAGGCCTGGAATGCACGACATTCAGACTTGGCACTCTACAAGCATTTTGGCTAAGTCGTGGGTGAACGGAGTCACTTTTTTTAGCAAGCCATTCGTGAAGAAAATTATTTTCTTTAAAAAACGTTATCACTTACAGAATGACGAATGAACGAAAATATTAAAGTCCCGGGCCGGGCCGTTCAAAAACAGCAGGGACCCGGACCGTTCAAAAAACAGCCAGGACCCGGTCGTTTCCTGATATATATATATATATATTATATATCCTCAAAATTTGTTTAAAATATGCAGAAAAAGGCAAATATGCGTTATATGCGTTAAAAGGTCGTTTATGCCCAGAAAGTGTATTTACCAGATTCCTACAGCCCTGCTAATCACAATTGAAATACATTTATACTTGAGAGGATTTGAGAATAAATATCTGATGGAGGCCCAAATAACTCAAAGGACTTAGTGCCAAAAAACAGACAGCTGCTCATGATAAAGCATTAAGGGAGGTACAAAGAGCTAGGACTAATGAGAGATCAAATATGTATATGGAGAGAAAATATGTCACAGCACAGAGGGAGAGGGAAAGAGAAAGGATGAGAATATGGAGAAGTACTAGATCGAACGCTGGCTCTACATCAAGAGTTTACTTGGGTCCGATGACTAAACTTTGTCTGTACTGTCAAGCCTTTAGATTATCAATGAGACCCTTAATTGCTGTCACAATGGGAAGGTCAGCCTCCTACCATTAGCTGTTTACCCCATCACCACTGGAGGACCTTATAACACTGAATCGTGTAACTTTAGGGACAACATCAACATATAACAGTGCCTTCTCAATTGTTTCATTTGGAGCCCAAACTACAGTTGAGCGGGTGTCTGTGATGGATAATTAAGTAACCTATATGTATAGCCACTTAATCCCTTTAATCAAGGCAGAACTATCCTGTACAGTTTCTCAACTCGCTGACACCTTCTGGGATGCCACCACACCGTATATTTGAAAGTACATGCATTCGTTATGCTACTTAGAATCTGTCTCTCCGCCAGGGCCTTTGCAATGGAACTAGACTGAAGGTCACTCACATGCATAACAACTGCATCCAAGCTTCAATTCTGACATGTGCTAACCAAGGTAACGAAGTTCTGATTCTTCACATCAAGCTAGCACCCAGTGACACTAACCTGTCATTTATCCTGGAACGGTACCAGTTTCCTCTGAGACTGGCTTACTCCATAACAATAAACAAGGCCAGGTCAGACCTTTGAGAAAGTGGGATTTATCTGCCAAGTCCAGTCTTCTCACATGGCCATTATATGTGGCTTTCTCAAGGGCAAAGGGTATGGCAGGTGTGAAGGTGGAGGTTGGAGATATAATACAGTGACACCCAACCTAATATATCGGGAAGTGCTTGACTCCACTCAAGGGATTCTTTTCATTTTTTCTTTGTATTTTATTAGAATATTTTCTTATTGGAATAAATAACATTATTATTTTAAAAAGGATATTTTTCTATGTTCTATATTGCTGTTAAAAACACAAAGCGTCACGTGTGATGGGTCCCGCTAGTATTAAAATAGTTATTTCAAAGAAAGAACTTATGAGAAGATTGAATACAAGAACGGATTTAAAATCGGTAAAGATGTTGAAGTTTCATTCACTTCAAATAGAAGGCGGGATCTGTCGATTAATTCCAACTAATAACCTTTAATCGTTTAAAATCTCTTCGATTATTAATCGTTAGTCGATTAACTCTTTGCATCCCGCATATGACTATATTAATGAACACCACTTTGATCATGTACTCACGAATTAAACCAGTTTCCTTTCCTCCTTTCATTCGTCATTATTGAAAAGAGCGAAATATCAATTAGACAAATCCTGGGATATTTATTATATGTACCTATATATATCCTTGATATTTATCTTAACGCTGTCGATTTCGGGTTGACTCCTGGCACTTACCACGGACTCCAACGCAGACCAGGCCAAAAGTCCAGGGTTCAAGTTCTGCCGATTTGGATGGCCACCACGTCTTTTGCCAAAAGGCTTCCTGGTCCCAGTTGGCAGCCAAGGTACTTCTGGACAACGTCCACTTTGTGTGCCGGTACCCAGCTCCCTGCATCAGCAGACAAGGGGTTCAATTTCAGCGATTTGGGTGGCTCCACCACGTCTTTGGCCAGAAAACTTCCGGTTCCAGTTGATATTCGCCTTGGGGCTGAGGATCCTCCTGTTGTGTGTGTTCACCACCTGATCAACAGCGAACACCTTCTCGTTCGACCACAGAACCGCATGGGACCATCTTGTGGACACCTTATTTTTATTGACCGTCGAACATCATCCTCGCACCCCTCCCTCCGTTCGCCTTGGCCGCTTTTTGATATTATCGGCCGAACCTGAAATACTACGGACTTAAGGACATCCTAGACACGTGTCAGACCTCCTTAATGTGGCCGTGTTGCAGATAGGGTTCCTTTTGTCAATTCCTTCACCTTTCCTCACGTTTTGAGGACGTTGTGGCTGTGATATCCTAACCATACGGATGCCCATATTGGGCTTGCCATTCTTAGCTCAGACGGTCCTCAGGACTTACCGGACGGACGTCTGGTTGTATGTTATAACTTTGGCGATAAACACGGTGCAGTGGCCGGCCCAGATGAGGGCCTTGATGTTTACCCTGTCGCGTTGATTTCGTCCGCCGTCCACCGTGGGGAGATTGACACTAGAAAAATGTGACCTATCAGAAAATCTGCTATTATTCAGTCAAAAACACATTAGAGTCAACCCCAAATGACTCATTTCAATAGAGATTTCCATCTCTATCTGAAAATGACAACCCATCTTTTTTAAAGCATTCTGTTGATGGCACTACGCACATGCGTTCTTTTCACTTTTTTCGATTATGCAATACACTTTTTATAAATACACATATAATATAGTCTTAACTCTCCTTGTAGAGATCCCTATCGTATTATCTTCTAGGAGCGACTACGATCTCGATTACTATCAAAGAATCAACGACTGTGCCGAAGAGATCTAGAGTTTCATCTCTAAAGGGATGGCGACTTTAATATGAGATGGTATGAAGATGTTATTGAAACTATTTGCGATTTCTTCTCAAATGAGCATCGAATGTTGTTAATGTTATAATATAGATACAATGCAAATAAAACATTGCGTCACATTTGCTTCCTTGAACAACCAAATGAAATTGTTTCCATCAAAATATATAAAATAAATTACAAATTTATTAAATAGTGTTACACATCATAAATTATTATATCCAAATTAAGAGTCGTCATCGCTCAAAGCAGAGATAATGATCGTATCTCTACCTGGAGAGTCACTGATTCTACTGGATCTCCATCTCTTTGATATAAATATATTATATATATATATAGAAAGAGAAAGAAAAAAAAAGAATGGAGAAGTGAGGCAAAATACTCTCTCTCCCTTCTTTTTTTTCTTTATCTTTCTATACGGTAACCACTAACAGCAGTTACCAAGGTAATTGTATATTCTCATATCAAAGGATCATTTTTTGGGAGAGTACGTGCAAAAATGTATTTGCTTATATCTCTTAAAGTATAGCGATTTTTAGAGCACCAAACATATCAAATGAAAGCTTGGTACACCACTTTATATTTTGGTATACTAAATCATGTCAATTTAATAAGTAGAGAGTTATATCTACATAAAAAACATATATCGCGTACAAAATGATGCTATAATTTCTTATAAATGCGTCAGAGACAAAAGTAAATTTTGAGAGGATACCTTGACGCAAATCTAAGAAACAATTTTTTTTTTTTTTCATAATCGATTTCTTATAGGTCAATACAGGCTCTGAATCATAAGATGTAAACTCAGATTGTACTGAATCCTGAATTGATAGAATGCAACCAAGGTCATTTTTGGATTTTCATTCATTTAAATAATATTAAAACATTTACTAAACTTAAAAAAACTATTTTACTCTGAAGCGAACAAGTCATCTTCTACAGGCGAGTGAAGTTAATTGATACAAAAAGCCATGTAATATGATATCAGCACACACTCCATTTTTTTTTTTCTTTGTTTTTACTGAAAAACTTTGTTTTATTAAAAACATCAAACATACGTCGGGTAAAATTAGATTTCCTTTAAATTAATAATTATTTGAAGTCTGTACGTCCACATTTTGAAGAAATTTGCGTAAAACTATATTTTTACTAATTTTTAAAACTTTGACCTCGTTGTGCGACCTCGTAATGTTGACCGATTTGTTCAAACTTTCTATGTTGTCTTCTTTTATCAGCAGAACGAAAATCCCCAATGTTGCTAACATTTCAAACATTTGAAAAATAGACAGCCCTAATAGTTATATATATATATATATATATATATAATATATATATATATATATATATATATATATCTATATATATATCCGTAATATCCATATATATATTATTTATTGTATATATTAGGGTGATCTTATTTCACGTTTTTTCCAGTTTGAAAACGGACCCCGAAGTTATTTAGTAAAGGCTTATTGTAAAAAATAACAAAATCTATTCGATTGCCTCTAATGTCCATAATTTCAATGCTTTTTTCAAACAATTTGCCACAAATGTAGGTATGCTCGCAAGGATTCCAAGTCCATTTTTTATTTTTTTATGTACATCCAAATCAAAGAGAATAAAAAGTTTCAAAAAAATCATTTTGGGATATTTCTATTAAAATGACTATTTCAAAACTTAAATTTCTCGTTGAATATTGGATAAACATAAAAAATAAAACTGATTTGGAATTTTTGCAATCATACCTCCATTTTGCGGCAAATTGTTTGAAAATAGCATTGAATTAAGGACAATAGAGGCGATCGAATGGCGAAAAACATTTCTTTCTACCTAAATTTTGGCCCGTTGAGACACTTTCCATTATTTGATTCGTTCAAACTTTCAAAAGATGATCTTTATGCAAAGCAAATCCTAGGGGGAGCCCGACTTTCAAATTCGAAAAACGTGAAATAAGAATCACCCTATATAAATATTTTTATATTTATATTCATATAGTTTGGATGACTTTTTTGCTTCAGAGTAAAATAGTACTTTTAAGCTTAGTAACCTTTGGATGATAAATCCAAAATTGACCTTGGTTGCATCTATCAAATCAGAATTCAGCACAATCTGAGTTTACATCATATGATTCAGAGCCTGTATTGACCTATAAGAAATCGATTATGAAAAAAATGATAATAATGTGGTTTTTAGATTTGCGTCCAGGTATCTTCTCAATTTTTACTTTTGTCTCTGACGTATTTATAATCCATAATATGCGTCATTGTTGTACGCGAGATATGTTTTTTATGTACATATAACTCTCTACTTATTAAATTGACATGATTTAGTATACCAAAATATTAAAGCTGGTGTACCAAGCTTTCATTTGATATGTTTTGGTGCTCTAAAAATCGCTATATACTTTAAGAGATATAAGCAAATACATTTTTGCACGTACTCTCCCAAAAAATTGATCCTTTGATATGAGAATATACAATTACCATTTGGTAACTGCTGTTACCTGGATAGAAAGAGAAAGAAAAAAGAGTAGCGAGAGAGTATTTTGCCCAAGTAGAATATAAGAGGTGGGTGAACAAGGAAACTTTACGTTGTGTTTTTTATTATTTTGGACTTAGGTTTTCAACATTGACGTCCTATGTTTATTTATTATTATATTTACAAAATCAATTTCTCAAAGGAATTGCTTGTTGTGGAGTGATGTTGAGTGCCAGGATTAAATTTTTTTATTTATTTTATATATTTTGATGGAAACATTTCATTTTGGTTTTTCAAAGCAAGAAGGGAGTGTGTATTGTTAGCTTATTTCATGGCTTTTTTGTATCATTAACTTCACTCGCCCTGTAGAAGATGACTTGTTCGCTTCAATTAAAATAGTACTTTTAAGCTTAGTAAACCTTTGGATGATAAATCCAAAAATGACCTGGTGCATTCTATCAAATCAGAATTTGTTTTGCCCAAGGAGAATATATAAAGGTGTGGTCAACACGAACTCTCTAAGGCAGACAGGTTGGCGTTAGCTGACTCAGCTGGTTGTATGACGTCATTGTTGAAATAGGCATATATTATTGACATGAAAAAAAGTGAGGGATATTTTGGGCGTGTGAAAGGGGAATGTTTGAATGGCACAATTGAGTTCAGGCTGTTCCTGCACTCACACATCACTCCACAACAAAGCATTCCTTTGAGAAATTGATTTTATAATATAATAATAAATAAACATATGACGTCAATGTTGAAACCTAAGTCCAATAATACAATAAAAACACAACGTAAAATTTCCTTGTCACTCACCTTCTTTATATTCTCCTTGATTTTGCTTCACTTTTCCCTCGCTCCTCTTTTTTCTTTCGCTGGTTACAGTGGTTACCAAGCGGTAATTGTATATTTTCATTCATATCAAAAGATTAATTTTTTTTGGGAGAGTACGTGCAAAATGTATTTGCTTATTTCTCTGCTAATTCAGTCAATGTGACTCTTACATATTACATGCGTGATACATTCCACAAAGCTAGGCTGTACCGCTGAATTATGTTCTGTGTCCCAGAAAATATTATTATTCTTTTGTCAAAGAAAAGCAGTGGAGAAAATGGATTAGCATAACATGGAATTAATTTTTCAATTATATTTGTTTTTAACATAAACTTATCTAAAATATTTTGGATTACATTTTAAGGATAATATTTTTTGCTGCTTTTTGAAAGAAAAATATAATAATTAAATATTTTAAAAAGATGAGATATAGTGTATTTCTTTCTGAGGGGCGTTACTTGTTTTAGTCTTGGTTGTTACTTGAAAAATTGTGGTTGCGAATAGCTTTACAGCTCATTTACTTTCTGAAACATATAGGTGGTGAGACTTTTAGTTAAATATATATGTTAGGAAATATTTATATCTTTAAATTATGTATCCCTTTCCAAAATTAAATAGCCCAGAAAAGGTTTACTTTTTGAACGAATATTTAGGCTGAAAATTTATGTATCTTAGTAATGCCCTTTAACCCTAACCAGGCGGGGGGGGGCGAATCCACCCCCCCCCCCTCCGGTTTTTCTGGGATATTTTCGTGGAAAAAAAAAAAATAGTTACGCGCTAAAATTTTATGACTTTTAAGATTGAAGTATTGCGCATCTTTTTGATACCATTTTTTCGAAAAAATCGGACCTACCCCTACGGCGCGGCAGGTCATTTTGCGAACGTCCGCGTGGCAAAAACGTGAACTTCCCATAGCATACAATGCATAAATACCGACTAATTTGCATAATTAATTACTGTATGCAAATTAATTTTACCTGTTCTGTGACAGGTATGATATATCATATGATACTATGATTAATAATGCTAAAGATTGATGTTAGTGTCATTAATTTCTGTTCATGTGTATGAAAGATCACATTTTGATGCAAAATTTGCATATTTGAATAATGAACATGCATAATTAAAAACCCTTTGTTCTATGGTGATGAAATTTCGTGTGGGTTGTACATTAGTGGAAGACCTAGTTTGTGTGCCAAATTCCACAAATTTTCGGTCGCTCTTGGCCGTTGCCGAGATCTGAGGGGGGGGGTGGAATCCGCCCCACCCCCCCGGCTATAGAGGAGCCAAAATAACCCGCCTGGTAGGGTTAAACCAGGACTCAACTTTTGCCAGGCTTATACGTTGGATATATTAAACTTTGGTTCCGAAGATACGCATTTTGAAAAAAAGATTATTTTTATCAGTTTGTATAAAAAATAGATATTTTTATAAAACAATCGGGTAAGACCTCTTAATATCATTACTCTTCATCGAAGGAGGTTTGGTTTTTCACTGGTGTTGGTTTGTTGGTTTGCTGGTTAGTTGGTTTGTCAGCAGGATAACTCAAAAAGTGCGGAATTGATTCGGATGAAACCTTGTGGAGTTGTTGGAAATGCCAAAAGAACAAGTGATTAAATTTTGGCATCTCTGAGTGCTTCTTTACGATGTAAAATGAGCTAAATACTTATAAATATTCCAAGTTAGCCCACTCTGCCAATAGATGTCGCTGTGCTGAGCACAGCACAGCGGGCGGGCGGGCAGTCATGCCCGCCCGATGGGCAACACTAGTTTGCACTCTCTGATTCCTCTAGTTTGTAATACTTTCTTACATATGACAACATTAAATCTTTAAATATAAACCATTATAATTTCTTTATTATACTGGGCTTCAACAGTTCCTTCAAGCTCACACTCTAATGACCATCAAAGGTGATTTACCTTTATTCTGATTTGAAATTAATATCAAAGATCATTTATCATTCATTACTTCAATATATAAATCATTACAATTTGCATTATATATATTTAAAACAATCATAAACACAACACTAGAATGAATGAAGTCAC
>CP045896.1:8335057-8411519 GCA_013387185.1 Caligus rogercresseyi
AAAAGATAAACTAAGACTGTTGAGTGAAATCAACTCGTATTCAAAATATTTGTATATTGACATATATTGGACTTGTATCTATAATAATAAACCAATGAAGCAAGTTAAGTTAAGAAAAAAATATTGACTACTACATCAATTAAGACTCTCTTGGTATCTCCCCCATAAAATTGACCTGTCTCCACTCTGAGACTAGATTTTTGCCATGTTTTTAGCCGCAAGATTGGCCTAAGGATGCACCCTCCCCCCTCCGTTCTTACATCAAGCGAAGAAAAGAGTATGTAAGTGTTGGAGAGCTGTTTTGTCTGAGGCCGGGCCTTCCTCACAGCAACGGCAGCCTGCCTATCAAAGAATTTGGTTGACTATACAGTCATAGAAGTAAGCGGAATCGTATAAAAATAATATTGACAAAAAATCAATTAAACAACACATGACACAGCAATTTCTCTAGAATTATCATATTATTTCATTGTAATTCTTCAACCCTTAAAATGATATAATAAATGAAATTGATGAAATTTTTTCAAAATAACGTCATTCCCTCATACGTCCGTTATTCTATAATGTAATGTAATTCATAATAATTTCGTTTCCTTTATAATTAATTTTATAGATAGTGCTGCGCGATTTTAATTAGGGATTTCATTTAAACTATAATGTTATTTATATATATTTTACATGAAATATCTCTTTATCAATATAGTCTAAGAAAAAAATGTAAAGAAATAACCATTTGCTTTTTAAATACACAATTTGAGAACAATTATAATTAGAAGGATGATTGCACTCTGATGTTAAATATTTATTTATTTGCAGGTGTATAATCCTTCAGGCATAATATGCGAGATGAACAAAAATTTAAAATCCCATAATGAAATGCTTTTAAAAACATGAAGTTATTAAAAAATATTCTTCATACATGCGTAAAAAACGGTTCAAACCTTCACTTTCGGCATTTATAACACTTTCTTTTAAGAAAAGAAACTTACTCAACTTACAGCTGAATATAAAGAAGAAAAATAATGTTTTTTCTCTCTTAGAGAGTAAATTTATTTCTTTAGAAAATAAACAACTCACACAAATGTTAAAGGAGACATGAACTGTCAAATGAGAAGCAGGACATAATCGAAAGTGTCATGCTTGACGAATCTTCAAAACTAAGGAGGACAAGAATTTCTTTTGGAAAAATACTTTCAGTGCCATTCCAAAAGAATTAAGTTACCTTAAACAAAAAAAAGTGCAATGCAATTTTTTTTTAGTCTCCATACTTTTTAAATAAAGAATTGGTATACAGTGCTCGCAAAAAAAAAATTGAAGTTGGAGAAAAACCTATTAAGGTAAAATTAGAGGGTTCGATCAAATCTCAAATATTAAAATACGAGTGTTACGCTACAATTTATAAATTATATATATATATATAAATATGATCGTAATTTTATTATAAAGTGTTTTATTATACATACATCAAGCCTTAGATAAGTTATTGTTCCTAAAATAATTAATAAAATAGCTTGTTTACGTAACAATAATTTTAATTAAAGTTTGTCCATATACACTGAATACACATTTATTGATTTTAATAATTTAAAAAGCATAATAATACTATGATAATTCGCCAAAAAAGTAATATTCATTTAGAAAAAAAACATTTTCACATACATCAATTACCTAATGAATTCATTTACATGAGCTCAGGTGACAGGGAGAAAGTGTTTATAAAAATATATGATATAAGATATGCATATCATATTACACTTAAATTGATTGGACATAAATTGGTTGCATTTATTTTTGTGCCTCATTCCAGGACAAAAGAAGTTGAGATCCTGTTGAAATGAGATAGTCTTAAAGAAATAGCAATCGTACAAGAACTGTTACAATTGTCTTCAAATCATTGGGACAGCAAATTTAAAAGCTGATTATCACTCATTGAACCTGTTTTGATATGTAACATAAGGTGCATGAAAATAAAAAGGAATTAATTACACTGTAAACATTCTTTTAACTTATGATTGTTGCCTAGATTTCAACAACTTATTTAGTGTTTTGCACTGCTGAATTTCAAATGCTTTCGGATCTGGATGGCAGTATGGTGAGGATTTGATCAAATTTTACCCCAAAGTTTCTACTAAGTATATATCAAAGTTAAAAAGAATTATTAAATCGTATGAAGCTTTCTAACAAAAATGATTTTTTGATATAACTTTTACCTTTGTATACATTGTTTGTCATTTGTCCCTCTTTTGCTTTTCTTTTAGGCGGGGAATAATTTAAACTAAAATGTTCAATGATGTCAAAGTATGTAATTCCTCTTCTACGTTTTAGATATACATATATTATGTGATGTAATTTTTTTGAGCCTGAATAAAAAAACAATTAATTACTATTTAAACTATTTATTTCTTAATTCTTGATAGTTGCTTCGATTTCAACAACTTATTTAGGAGTTTTGCACTGCTTAATCAGGAAATTATATCCGTTTATCTTAATCAGGTCAGGTTTTATGCTAAATTGATTTTAAAGATCCATTTTGTGACAAAAATTATTTTTTTTGTTCATTATCAGCTGACTTTTTTCATATGTATCGTCCTATGTTTTTAGAATAACAAAAAAGATCTTTTAACAACATATATTAATTATCTGATAGTATATTTAAACTGAATGATGTACATTAAAAATTATAAATCCGTGTAAATTGCATGTTACCAATTTTTAGCACCGGGGTAAAATAAGTATGATATAATTTAGTTGAGTTAAATAATTTAAGTGTTCCTATAAAATTAAAAATAGATATATTTTTCCCCTGTCCACTTTGAAATTATCTGGAGGAGGTCGCCTTGGTGGAGCAGATGCCATAGCGCTCGTAGAGGACTCGGGCCCCATGGGGGAGATTGCTTCCACCTGAGGGTGTTGGAAAGTCTTTGCTTAGTTCCCAAGTATGGATTTAGAGTGACGTGAAGAGTGAGGCTAATACAGGCGAGGGTGTGGTGGTGTTCGGTCCGCCTTCTTGAGTGTGTGGGGGATGGGAGTCTCTCCCCAGTTCCATGCAGGGTCACTTGTGTGGTATCTTCATGGCATGCCCGACGGCTACTGTTGAAATGGTGCACTGTTTCAGGATGAGCGGATGTAGGGCAGGTGGATCCCTTGCAACTAATAATCAATATTCTTCTGAACGTTGATGGAGAAACATTGAGGTTAAGGGATTGCCCGAATTAACAACCCATCTAAGCGTTAACATTTTATAATATCAAAGCTGCATGTATTGTCGCAAAGAAAACAAAGGGACCAGGCTGAAAATTGGTGGCCCGCAACCAAATCCGCATCTATTATTAAACTTATGTTCGCTTTACGTTTTATGATTTTTAATACAGAAAGTATACAAATATGCCGTTACATTATTAAATAGCAATTTATTGAAAGCAAGGAATATTCCCACCAACTCCAACCATCTACTATACCGGTATGCACTTGTAGGATCCTACAAAAAGATTATTAATTATACAAACAGGACTTTCTAATCAAATGATCTTGACAGTTCTATTTAATCAACATGGAAAGCTTGTCTGCGGAGAGCTCATTTGGAACAGCACTTGAGGCATAGGAAATATTCAATACCAATCATGGGTTGTACATATATGAATATATGTGTATGAAAATCGATGAGCTACGATCGTTTTTAAAGAAAATAAAGGATGATCTATGAACAATGAAACCAAAGAAAAAGAAAAGGATTTTTGTTATTCTTTGAGCAGCTAAAGTCTAATATCAATGCCTGGAAAGTAAAAAGGCGAAATTCCTAAAATAATAAATGCCCAGTCATGTCACATGGTATCAGTAAAAAAGGTCCATAATTGTTATCATTAGATATTATTTAGTGGTTCGGATGATTCATATACAAAATAATTGTATGCTTTTGATCTACTCGCCTCTAAACCATCACATCGAAATCACTTCTCTATTAACCACTCTTCCTTACCTGTCTGATGCTGAGTTCCGAGGGTTCCGAGGGCTTTTGCTCAAGGCGTACTTTGAGACACTCATGGATGGTGTCCAGGGTATTCGAGCCAGGAAGAGATAGGGTGCCCGGAAGGAGGGAAGGTTCATCTTAATGAACTCAGTGTTCCATGTCCCGAAGGTTTTCAGCTCGATGTCGTCCTCCGAGGGCGAGGGAACGGATGAGAACCTCTCCTCCAGGTGGGGATGGCCTACAAAGTCACTCACATCAGCGTTGGGATGGACTTGCTGCCCGTCCTGAGGGCACTCCAAGGCCATCTTGGCGCGACGAAGTGGACGCGAATAAGACGCTGGAGCGTACATATCATTTTACGAAGACCCGTGTTTTAAGAAGTTTCTCCACGTAGCGTCGGAGGGGAGGGATTTCTTCAGGGTTAATACCTTCATCGTAGCAGGAGAGTACGGTGGCTGTAGAGGCCTGGCGGGATATGCTCATACGGTTTCCTCTTCAGAGGAAAGCTGGAAGGTCACCTTGGAAGCCGTGCGCAAGTCTGCTTCGGAGAAAGACGTCTAGAAAAATGGATGAAAAATAGAAAATAAAATCATAATATATTTTAGAGACAGTATTTAACACAATATACCCAAATGCGCCAAAACTTACCAACAAACGTGCTAAATGTCGAGGTGATTGACTAACCAATGTTTTCTATAGTTTTTAGTAATTAAAGAACACTTCCCTATATACCTATTTTACATCGACATTTATAGAAATATAATAAAAATAATGACGTCGAAAGGATTATATTAGTTTATAGAAAGATATATCTTAGTTTCTTATTTACATTCAATGGTTTCCTATGCAGAAGAAAAGCCAGAACAGTTTTGAATATTACCTTTGTCACGAAAGCATATAATTTTGAAATTAGTATAAGGGCAATCGTAATAAAATCGGTCAAATTTTACACTTTATTGAACAAATTTAACACATAAATCTGCACAGTTTCCATTTGGAAGTGACTTAAAAATAATAATACTTTTTAATTATTGCTTTCACTTTTATCATATAAACGTATTCCAATCTATGTTAAAAGTAGTTTTCAATCATGAATATGACTTGGAACGTAGAGTTCTTCTGTAGAAAACATTTTAAAGCTAAAATGATGACGACACTTAAAAAACAAACTTTCTTATATTTATGTTACATAATATCTTGTAATTAAAGTCTGGTTAATAATGTTGAGTCCCTTAGAAAGGAAATTTATGTTAAATTAAGTATTAATTGCTTAATATAATAACATTACTATATTTACATTAAATCTTATGTTTTCATCCCAATCTAAATCTAATGTCAAATGACGTTAATAGGCTTTCAACAAATTATAACAATATTGAAACCCATTAAATAACCTGATATAGAATTTTCAAACCAAGTCTGTTAAGAATCCTAGATTAACAAAAAATTATGGATCAGCTTGTGGAACACATTAGTCTATAATTTGCTGCTAATTTTTTAAATGTCTTTGTTAATATTAATTTAGATAAAAACAATCATATCTTTGCAAAATATTATATTTCTCCTTCTCAGGATTTTCTCACAAAATTAAAAAAAACTTTGGTCATCTATTAGTTTGAACCCTTTTTGGGAATTGTGATTATTATTTTATTTTCAAACTTTAGAATGTGATATGATCTTCAAACAACTAAAAGTCAATGAAGTAAATTTGCCAAAGTATAATACGACATCAATATTGAGTAAATAACATTGTAGTGATGGGTCACGAGCTTAAATTTACTGCTCGAGCTTGGGCGAGTAGTAAGAAAAAATACTCGAGTATTTACGAGTTTTTACTCGTAACTCGGATAAAAATTAAAACTCGTAAAAAACTCGTTACTTTAAATAGCTCATTTCTTTTATATATATCAACAAAGAAGTTACTCGTTAACAGCTTGATACTACCAGACTACTCAATGACGTCACTGGAGAACAAGTATTTATATCTATATATATATATATCAATCAATTATATATCTATCTATCTAATTCTATCTATCTATATCTATCTAATATCTATCAATCTATCTATATATATATGTATAAATAAATAGATAAAATAAATAAATATATAAATAAATCTAAATTATATATATAAATTCGTTCTCCAATGACGTCATTGAGTAGTTATACTGCTAGGATTACATGTTTGTTTTTGTATTGCCCAGACATTATTATACAGACCTTGGTTTCATGTGTTTGCATGAAACGTCTTAAAACCTTATTATCATTAGTTTAACCTTCCGCTAGCCGTCAGGTTTTATTGACGTCACACCGGCAAGAGAAAAGCCCACTCTCGTGGCAATATGAACAAATATACTACAATATACATTAACACATTCATTCATTTATATTTTATTTGCAAAGAGTCATCTATTTAAGGTAAATAAATTTAGAGATAAATTATTTCACTTTTTTGCGAATGCCCTGATGAAAGGATTTCATTAATAGAGTCAAACATTATCCAATAATCATATTATAAAACCCCTTTTCAAATGAATAAAGGGGAAAAACCTTTTTAAACGTTTCTCAGAATGAAAGTAGTTAACTATAGAAATATATATTTTATATTAATATGCCGTTTCGACATACATAACTCAATTTAATCATTGACTACTTTCAAATATGTGAAAGGGAAAAGAAGTTGCGTAAGAAAATGATAAATCATTTATTGACAAGTCTTATAAGTAGGGCTGTAGGAATCTGGTATATACACTTTCTGGGAATAAACGACCTTTTAACGCATATATCGCATATTTTGCCTTTTTCTGCATATTTATCGCATATATTTTGAACAAATTTGGAGGATATATATGTAGAGGAGGTCCAGGGGAAATGATACACTCAGTTTTAAACATTTTAGTTCGTAACTTTATTGAGGACTTCTAGCTTACACGGCAACTCAAGAACTACTGATCTTCCTGTATTAAATTAACATTATATTTACATTTACAAAAGTACCGGAAAACTCTAAGTTAAAAGTGCACCATATATAAATATATATATCAGGAAACGACCTGGGTACCCGGACCTGGTCCCGGCAGTTTTTTGAGCGTCCCGGCCCCGTGTCCGGGACATCAATATTTGTTCAATATTTCATTAAAAAAAATAAAAAATCATCACTTCAGAAACTTTTGGGGATACTTTTCTTTAAAAAACGTTTTTACTTTTTTTGAGATTCTTTTCTAAAAAAACGTTGTCACTTTTTTTGAAAATTCTTCACTTGAGAATGTTGAAGGAATTAAAATATATATTATGTCCCGGCCCGGCTTGAAAAATTTAAGTCACGGCGAAAAAAGGTGTCCCGGTCGTTCCCTGATATATATATATATATATATTAAAGAATCCGGACTTCGAAAAAATTAAATTCTACTCCAGAATTCTGAAGAGACATTGGAGCTCAAAGATGATCCCAAATTGCCGTTCCTCTTCTTGTGCGTTCCAATTACCTTTATGGACTATGAAAGGGTCTTCTCCAAACTAAAGTCTCATTTGTCTGACCAGCAAACCAGACCTGACAGAGAGGCATGTAAAAGATATTCTCATTCTTCAGTGGAACTATGATTACATTATTTATTAAGAATATACATTATTTTTCACATATTAAGGCTTTTTTTTTTGCTCATTTAACCTTTTTGGCATATTTTTTCGCATATTTAGTCATTTTTTCCCGCATATTTCTGGGCATATATAGCACTGTTTTTTTTCCAAATTCCAACAGCCCTGCTTATAAGCTTTTTGATTGGTTGTATCTATGAGGACATAAAATATATGAATTCTAACCTTTTCAAGGGAATATGAAACTGTTTTTATAATTATGTAAACCACACAGGATAACTTGCTTCTAATTAAAATGGATGAAAAAGGTCCGTGTCTTACTTTTGAGTTGTAATTTCATACAAGGATCCGTCTTCTAAAAAGGAAAGATTGTTTTCAGCCATAATACATTTGGTTGTGTATTAATCAACATTTAATACGATTACATTGGACCATTTGGAAAAATATAAAGTCAGTTGATAAAATGTGTAAAGGGAATATAAACTTTTTAATATTTTTAAACTTTTTCTTATGAAAGTGTAAAAAAATTAACCAAATTTTATTATTATTTATCAATCAGAAGAATTATTAGCAATAAAGTAGTTTAATTTATGAATTAAGCATCTCCAATTTAATTAACCAAAATATAGGAACAAATTTGTTCCTACATATCATACAAAACTATTTTTATAATCCATTTTTTTTGTTCTCATGGAAGTGACGGTCATATGTAAACCCCCTAGGCTTTGCGTCTTCCAATCTTGAGTGATATCAGTTGCAATAAAGATATTTTTCTTCTACATAACTGTAAAAAATGATACATTAATAAATTATAGTCAACTTCTACGTCTTTTTATATGTTCTAAGTAACATTAGTTTGATTTGTAAAACGATGCATTGCAAATGTCACCATCAGTCTTATGTACAGTGTGGCTAAGCAAATCGTGAACAGAAAAGACAAAGGCAAACTTCATCAATATTCTTAATAAGTACAAGGGGTAGGGCACAGAGATTTAGAACATTTATTAATCCAACTTATAGTATCCTTATAGTTCAAATGGTCACCATTGGCCTTCAGCATGGCCTCGATCCGGGGTCTGAAAGCCTTGCAGGTCTTGACAATGAAGTCCACCGACATCTCGGCCCACTCCTTCTCAACGGCGGCCTTCAGGGCATCCACACTGGCATGGAGGATACTACAAGCCTTTCTCTCCACGACGCCCCAGATGCTACAGTCAAGTGGATTGCAATCCGGGCTTGATGGACCCGTTGTGCTTCATCCAGGTGAGAAGCTTCTTGCCCTTGATGACCCTGGTCTCCTTGCTGGCATCCGAGAGAAGCTGACGACGTCTACGAACATAAAACACCAGGCCCAAGTCCTGAACAGCATTCCTGATGGTGTCCTTGCTGACCCCGAGATTCTTGGCCTGTTTCCTCATGCTGGTGGTGGGGGAGGCCTCAATGGTGTCCAAAAGGTCGGCCAGGAACTCCGACGTCCTCTTCTTGTTGTGCCCACCACTACCAGGTGTCCTTCCAAGGTCTTGTCCCTCATCTTTGAGCTTCTTGACCTTGGAAACGAGTCCCAAGGAACAGGGGATGAACTCAGCAATCTTCCTGAAGTCCATTTGGGCGTCGAGCAAGGCAGAGACCTGAATCCTTTTCTCCTCCATTGTCACCGTCGTTTGCCAAAACACAATGCATTCAAAACAAAAGCTGTTTGTTTTTGTCTGTTCTTTTTGCCCAGTGAGTAATAAGGCAGGAAAATTCAAATTGCAGTCGCTACAATGCATTAAAATCCTGTTCACGATTTGCTTAGCCACACTGTATGCCGCCATAAAAAATTCTCATAAAAATAAGATGATATTTTTGGGAAATAATTATTTCGAACAATCACACTTGTATTTGATTTAATTGTTATTTTTTAAATATATTTTTCAAATAAAATATATAACAAATATAGTTTGTTTGGGGGTAAATCCCAAAACTAGTATTGAAAAGAATTTTTGATTCAAGGAGAAATTGAATGTTCGTCATCATCGCTAACACCAAACAAATAACTGTAATCATTTTATTATTTGAGTCTAACTCAGGAAGTCAAACCTGGTATCAATGTGCCAAATTGAAAATTAACGGGTCAAAACACCTTACCTGTGACTGAATGGGAGGCGATGCCAAGGTTGAGTTTTCATGGATCAATTTCAGCTTTGGCCAGTTGAGAGTCCTAGCCCCGTAATCAGAGAAGAGTTTTCCCAGTACTTCAATGCGTCCCCGAAGCTCCACAGTGATGTTGTACCAGAGGCAGAGACCCTTGACCCTGGCCTGGAAGTCTGGATTTCCCACCATGGGGTGATCCAGACGGAACATCCGACTAGAGGCGTAGTATTGCTCCACAGTTTCTAGCTTGGAGAGTAGGGAATGGACCCGAGCCAGGGCGCGGTTCATGACACCGATACGGGACTCGCTGAAGACGTCGTTGTCCGTGAGGACACAGTTATCTGCCAGGCTCTTGCCTAAAGCATCCACTTCATCCTCTGCAGCCGCCTCCTCATGATGCTCAAGGTTGTCCACAGCGTCAAAGTAGTCTTCCCCTGTGAGGTCAGACAGGCTCGAGCTCGAGGATCGCGGCAAAACGTATTTGAAGGTCATGATTTCCTCTATAATGTCCTTGACCTGAAGGCGCGCTTCTGTGATGTACTTGTCGTGTTCGTAGACCCCACGACCCGCGAACCAGGCCTGCAGCTCAAGCCATATCATATCACCCGTCTCGTTCTGGTAGAGATTCTCCTCAGCCTTTGTCTTCTCTGACTTGGCTCCACCGCCGTTACTACCATTAAAGGGAGAACCATCATGGCGGCGCTCCGTATTGCTTAACTAAAAGAAACAAATGTATATTAGAAATGCCTCAATTAAAAACTACCCAAATTTAGTCCATTTGTAACAAACTAATTTTTAGACCATAGTTGTATTAATTTGCAGCCTTCCATTGTTTTGGATACAGTTTTCTCTATTGTTTAAATGAAAACATAAAAACAAATTAAAATTGTTTCATGATACAATTTAAACGTTTTGTCCATTACATATTACCTTTAAATAGTTTCTGGTTGGAAATTTATTTGGATCAAATTTGATATTTCCTTGTGTTATATAATTAATTGCAATTTACCTACTTTAGTGATAGTTATCCATGTTTCTGATACGGAACTCCTTATTTGCTCAACTCAGAAATTATGAGGTAGTATATTTTGGGCTTCCATGAGCATATGAAAAATTCTCGAAATATATTTATTGGAAGGAATAAGCTCTCTTTGTTTACATATATCTCCATGAACACGGATACTGTAACTACATTTAACCAAATAGGATGAAGCATTAATTCCGTGGAATATAATAATCATTCGGACACATAGAAAATAAATACTTTTTGTGTGTTAAAAAAATCCCATCTACGACAGTCCCTCAAAAATACATTTCAGCAGTTCAAAGCAATACTTCCAAAGCTTATAGACTCAAGAGTAGGCATTTCATCCTCCTCCATGGTTCGATTCATTCAAAAGCATGATACAAAGCAATACTAAAGATCATCATCATCATCACATATCTCATTATGATGGATGCAAGCAAGCAAACCTCGTGTACACAATAACCCTGTGTATTATATTAAGAAATTTTGTACACAACAATACTTCCATGTAATAAAAGGACACAACTAAGGCATTAATGAAAATGTCTGGTAAATAAGTGACAAATATATATATATACTTTTTATACACACACACACACATATATATATATTATATATATATATATATATATATATATATATATATATATATGTGTGTGTGTATATAAAAAGTTATAAAGAGTTACATAATACAAGAGAGGGACTACACACGACAACGTGGTTCATTACATTTATATATCTAATATATTAATGTAGTAGCCTGATATGAGGGAACTTTATTTATTATTTATTTTTGGATAAGATGTTTATTTATTAGCTAAAATCCATACAGTGTAGAAAAATCAAAATACACTAGAAAGTATGAGATAAAAAAACAAATCTTAAGACAGTTACATTAAAAACAAAACATAAAAGAACATTATAATTCAAAATTAATGTCTAAAGATAAAACCTTAATATAAAATGAATCATTAATTTTTTTCTTTTTCCATATAAAACGTTAATGTCGTCTTATTGTTGATTTGATGAGTTTGAGGTCTTCGAGAGAATTTGAAGGAGTAACCTTTATCAAATCTCCGGCCCATGTCCATGACGTCGCAGATGAATTGGGAATTTTTACTCAGCTTTCATTTGAGTATAATCACAATACAATAACGCATAAATATATATTTTTTCTATTATCTTTCCTGCCATAATGAAGGTTTACTGCAATAGTATGTTAGAGGTAACATACCCCCTGATTAAAGTTCACCTTGCAGTCGATAGAGGGAGTAAGTAGTTTTAGTTTTATTTATTGGTATAGTTACTCCCTCCACGAGAAGCCTCAATGTTTATTATTTATACAATTAAATGTTTTATATGAGTCGTATGGAGAAACAGCCAAGTTGGACTTATTGCCAAATCAAATTCAAAGCACACTACACTTCATTTCCAGGAATGGTCTATATAGGAGTCTTTCATTTTGTTTCATATTAAAGACCTGCATAATTTTTAAACGATGAAGAGATGAAACATGACTTGAAAACCTGATTATATTTTAATATTCAAATAGAGAAGATTTATTGAAAAAATATAGAGAGTTTATTTTTTTCCTTTATTAGAATATATTATGTACATCAAAACAGAAAAGTATACATAAATATATAAATCGGAGTAGTTACGTAAAAGAAAATACATTAATAAACATTATAGTTTAAAATTAATACTCCGAAAAGGAACCATAGCTCATCATTAAAATAACATTCATAATCATACCAACAATTCACAAGACACCTTTATGTCTAAATTACTACAATTCTTTAAAATCTTATGCAAATATTTTTTCTGATTTAAAGATGTCGACGGAGAGCTTATTAAGAGATAAACGTAAGTTTGTTTGCTGTCGAGAAAAGAGCCCAAAGCAAATATATTTTCTATACCTATCATGGGACAAATAAATATGGATCAAACGTAGAGAAGTATACAAAAACTTATATGTTCTAAAACATTTGATTTTATATCGTAATTTTTTATGTTTTTAGGCAACTGCTTCGTTTGATAAACATGCATAAATATTATATATATATCGTAATGAAAAAGTAATATATGAATTAAAAAATCTAATTCTTTTCAAGAAATTAAAAAAAAAATTGAAACAAGCTGACACAGGATTAAGTTATAAAGGGCATCAATTTTGAATGATACATTATAAATTATTAATAGTTTCAAACATTAACCCTTTAACTAGCTGTAAAATAAGATTAATTTCAAGCATCAATATTTTTTACAAATGAAATTGTTATACCTCCATCGGAAAAATAAGTTTCATAACAAGTCACAAACAAACAAACTTTTCATTGTCGTTGTTTTTCCCAATAAAAACAACGTAAACACTATTACGAACAATGAGATAGACAACTTGAGGCACAAAGAGAAACTAACTTTTCCCCCCTCAAAAAACAGGAATTAAGTTGCACTTATAAAAAAAATATCAAATAATCATAATTATTTATGTATAACCTCAAATGCCAACGTTTAAAAATAAGTTCCTTGTAAAATAGTTGTTTAGAATTAGCTGTAAATTATATATATTCATAAGTAAAACTTTTAAAGGACACCCCACTGAGACATTTTTTCTCGAAAATGAAAGGAAGCATGTAAAATATGATAGCAGTTGACATGAATGAAATAAGGCTTCCCTTCACTTGACACTGAAAACGATATGAAAGCAAGAAGAAGATAATTATTCCATTCTTTAAACCACTATTTTTTTTTGTACAAGCGTACAACAAGTTTATTCATTTTAAAGAATCACACAACAAATCAGTCAACAATCAATATATTAAAAAAAAAATCCAAAACAGATTCTACTGACCTGAGGTCAACATTTGTTGGTAAGGAAATATCAGCAGATAATCCCTCCAAAAATGTCCTTGACAAATAACTAATAAGTTTTTTACCACTAATGTCATAGACGAGTTCTTAGAATTAAATACCATATTATCAAATATGATGACTAATATTCGAGTAAAATATGTAACGTTAAATAAAACATCATTCCAACGCCCAGACTGGGATGCATAAATAGGGATCAATGAAGAAATGTTACTAACGCAACATTTATAACGTATTATTCCCTATGTTTACATATTTATACTTCCTGCATGATTTATAATAGAAAATGATATATATATATATATATATATATATATATATATATATATATATATATATATATATATATATATATATATATATATATATATATCTTCCGCCTGTACAAAGCCATGTGCTTTCAATTATTGCTCCTTCCCTCTACAATGCTCTTTAACGCCATGTCGAATCCTCTCTGATCTTGGTCATCTCTGTTCCATACTTCATAGTTAGGGATTGGCGACAATTCTGGAATATATGACTCTCTTTATCTATTCCCAGGTTCCTGCAAACTCATGGTATACGAGGTGTGATCAAAATGTATCCGACCTGAATTTTTATTGGTCAAACGAACACAGCTATGGGGCGGGACTTGCTGTGTGGTTGGGAGCATGACTACTGCGCATGCTCATTTTTTTCTACAGCTCCAATACAAGTCAGTCGGCGTCAGGCCATTCATGATTGAACAGGTGCAAGTGAGTGTCGTCGGATTTTATTTTCTTTAAAATGTCAGAAAAAGTCGAACAGCGTTATTGCATAAAATTTTGTTTTAATATTGGTGATTCGCAAGTGGAAACAATTCGCAAGATTAAAAAAGTGTTTGGAAATGAAGCGATGGGCACCACACAGATAAAAGAGTGGTACAAATTTTGCTGAGACTCTCCTGAGGCCCAAGTCGTCAGTCAAAATTGATTGAATGGAACCAAAACTAATATTCACCTCGTCTACAAGTTCTCTGATCGTGATTCGGCGGTTCTGCATCACCAGGTTCCTCACTTGATCAATGATGGCATCGTTTTTCGATGTTGAGGGCCTCCCTGAGCGTGGTTCACTTTCAACTGACAAGCGGCCATCTTTGAAGCGGTTGTACCACTCCTTTATCTGTGTGGTGCCCATCGCTTCATTTCCAAACACTTTTTTAATCTTGCGAATTGTTTCCACTTACGAATCACCAAGATTAAAACAAAATTTTATGCAATAACGCTGTTCGACTTTTTCTGACATTTTAAAGAAAATAAAATCCGACGACACTCACTTGCACCTGTTCAATCATGAATGGCCTGACGCCGACTGACTTGTATTGGAGCTGTAGAAAAAAATGAGCATGCGCAGTAGTCATGCTCCCAACCACACAGCAAGTCCCGCCCCCATAGCTGTGTTCGTTTGACCAATAAAACCAAAAGTCGGATACATTTTGATCACACCTCGTATAACATAACCATATTAATATGTAACTGGAATAGTGTTTTTATCAACAAAATATATATTAAGATGTCTTCGTGTTACGAGGGAGTGCCACTAGCTCCACCTGGCGGGGAAATAAGATAACTGTCCACTACAGGCTCAATAAGGTATGTCTTAAGCCAGGGGTCACCAACTTTTTTAAAACTGAGGGCTACTTCTTGGGTGTGGATTTATGTGAATGGCTACCAATTTGATATGCGCTTCTGATATAACAAATTTACTCGGTTTACCTGTATTTTATTATTACTAATTAGTGATATTCGCCTGCTTTAGATTATTTTCATAATAAAAAATTCACAGTAATCATCAATAATGACTTTAAAAGGAAGAAAATTGTTGCTTTATTTCTAAACATTTCAAACAGCTCCTTAGATTTGCAAAAGGAACTGAAATCATGGATGACAATGCACCATTTACATTAAAACAAAATTATAGGTTAGTATCTTCACATGGTTGACATAGGCCTATTACTTATGCACACAAACAATGACATTTTACTGATCTTTTACAGAAATGAATTAACCATCGCAGTTATACAACAAAACTAAACTATTTATAGTTTTGAAATATCTTACAATCTTCAGAAATACATTTTAATGGGAGGCCTGACATTGCATGCTGGCCACCAGTGCATTGTAATCTGGGCTGTAACTTGAAACTGTAATTCTGAGTGAATCTTGCAAATGTGTATCTGTGAGCCTTGTTCTGTGTCTATTTTTGATGTAATTTATGTTAGAAGAGGCTGATTCACAAAGGTAAGTTGAACCAAACAGGCTAGCCACCTTCATAGCGGCTGTGCATAGACCACTAAACCTTTCTATATCAACAAGGCCCCAGAAGTTTTCTGTAGCCTTATGGGCCTTGAGGTGGATGTCATTTTGTAAAGTCACTATTTCCATTTCCACCTGCCCAGCATCCAAGCTAAGCATTTCACTTAGTTGCTCAGCAATGCACGTTGTGTCCACGTTCATAAAAGGATTTGAAATGAATGACACACATGGCTCCAGCTTATCAATGCCACAAAACCGACTTTCAAACTCTTGCCCTAGCCTGTTTATGACTTGAGAGTACTTTTCAGCAACTTTGCCAAAACTCTCAGACGCAGAAACATGAGAAGGGAAATGCAGGACCTTTTTCCTCTGTAAATGCGTAGAGAAAATGTTCATCTGAACTTTAAACGCATTTAAAGCACTGATCATGTCTGCAACAGTTTTTCCTTTCCCCTGCAGCACACGGTTCAGATTGTTCAGTTTTCCAGTAATGTCTGTCAGAATTGCAAAATAGGTTCCTCGTAATACTTTACTCAGAATAAGTGCAACAAATGATCGTTCCGGAGTCCAAGAACAAATGGAAGCATCCCACATATTGTCATCAGAGAAATCTTGTGTCTCCAGGCAATCCATTCCTTCATCGCACAAACATTTTCGTCACTATAGCTTTAGGAGTAAAATGAGGCAACTGGACTCCATGTGCTGAAGGCTGGTCATCTAATCCGTATATCACGAGGAACCTATTTTGCTGATAGATCCCAGAGATATAAAAACAAAAAAGGTTTCGTGATTGATGAAGGGTTGCCCACATTACGAATATAATCAGACATGCAATAATATTGTTATTCAACATACGAATGCTATTTCTGCTAAAATAGTGGCAAAATATAAAAAATATTACAATTTATAGCAAATTTAATTAAATTGTCATCTTTATACATTAAATTATGTTCCCTTTGATTCATGAAAATAACATTTATTTGGTTACTAAATACAAATACCTACTAATTTATTATATGAAATCTGTTTTGTTATGGAAGTTAGTCAGCTGTTTGTTATGACTCATCAGTCGGTCGTCCAGACTCTCCTACTCTAAGGCACTGTTCTGAACCAGCCTGAACTGTCAAACTTGTGGAGGTTTGACGTTACAAATTGACAATCACAAAGACATAACGGAAAAATATACATACATCAGTCACACAACTATACAAAACTAATAGACATGATAACTTTACTTAAGTATTACTATTTTGATAATGCCTTTGCAGGCGACTCAAGTAATCTACGAGGGCGCCATGGCGCCCGCTGGCGACGTGTTGGTGACCCTGTCTTAAGCTAATCAAATCTATTTCGTACAATATTGGCAATTTTCTGTTATAAATCATGTAGAAATTATAAAAAGTATATACATAATAGAGACTCCTTTTTGCGGAAAATTTCCTACAATGATAGTTTTGATTGATTTGCAGTCTTGTCATTGATTCCATTTTATTTATCCAAGCTCAAGACGTAAAAAAACTGAAGAAAACAACAGGAAAAATATGTTTGGAAAATAAATGCATCCTATAGGTATAATGTATCCATGGTAAGCCATATTTGTAAGCTCGAAAAGCTGTGTAATTAATATCGATATTGACTATATTTTTTTTCCTTCTCAAGTGAGAGAAGCTCACTCAAGTGAAGGAGATTCATTTTTAAAGCTATATTGTCTAGGCCCAAGGTTATAATGATAAGGAGAATCTTTTTGATAATGTCAACTCTCTGAGTTTCTCTTTTTCACATCTCATTCATATTTTATCCTTAGATACCATGTATCACAATCCCTTTCTTTCTACTTATATAGGATCTTGTTACTCCTATAACTTATTTAACAAAATGTTTTTTCATTGTCTATTAAACTAGGCTTGAAGACCTCTGATACTGGAAGGGACATTGTTGTAAAAATAACATATGTTTCATTAGATTTGATAAAACTTGGAGTAGTTTTTCCTACTTCATAGAGATGAAAAATATACAAGAGAGCTTAGAGTTTCTCTGCTGTTGAGGAAGGAGGATCAAAACAAACAGATCTTCTTTCTATAAATTTTGGATTAAGTAAGTCGTTATCAAACACAGAAACGTCAATCACGAAACTTTTCGTTTATGAAATTTTATGTATTAGTTTGTTATGAGCCTCCGCCGGTAGCTAATCGATTTTCCAAACATTGATAAATTAATTTAGAAAATGTGATTTAAACTATAATATAGCTTACGAATATACAGAGTAATGGTATACTCCTTTGCAAAAAAATATTATTTTCGGCGAGTAGTTATATTTTTAAATTATAAGAAGTCTTGATAAACCGGTGCTAAAGATAAGAGGAGCGAACAACAGTAGCGTCATATTTAGTTGCACAAAAAAGTAAGAAAAGTGTTTTTTTATATACCTGACAGCTCTTGAGCATTGCCGTGAATACTTTATGAAAAGTTGCGCGATCAGAAGAGTTGGCAATGTTGGATCGCTTTCTGGATGGGGTAGTGAGGCCGCTAGAGGCTGAGCTGGTATGCTCATGGAGGGTAGAGTTAGAGATTGGCTTAGACGAGAGAAGACTCGTAAAGCGGTTCTTGGTTTGAACCACATGAAGCTGTTGCTGAAAGAGAGAGAGAGAGACGAATCATATATAGGTTAAGTGAGTAAAAGTGTGTGAAAGGAGACATAAAAGTCTTCTCTTCATAATACAATGGACTTCCAACTTAAAAAACCATAATATAAGGGATAATGGTTTACTATATCCTTGATATTTCTTTGTGGGATATTTGCACCGTTTTTTTTAACTTTCAGCTCCTTAATAGAGTGGTCCATGATGACTAGTATTTATATGCGCTTCAGCAAGCACTCATGAAAAGTCATCAAACATAGACAGAAAAATTCAATGGGCCATTGAACTCCAAAATCAAGCTAAGGAAATTCAGATGCAGTTGATAAATATCAATGTTCTTTTGTTGAAAGGGTCTTATATAAAGGTGCAGTCTTGCATATTGGGCATGGACAGACAATCGACCGGGGCCTCATCGAATCTGTGGCCCCGTTACTCCAAATTTTGCATTATTATTATTAATATTGAAAAATATAAATTTGAGTCAAAATAAATAATAAAAACATTGGTTTGATGTAGCAAACTGAAAGCTTCTAAAAGGAGAGCAAGGTTGAGTGAGTAAAAGAGCAGAGGAGGAGAAAATCGGCGGCAAACGAACCTTAATGACTTGTCCAAAGTTATTCATAACAGGCAGGCTGTCATACTGTTGGAGAGGGTAGGAGTGCCGATCTCTGGAGGTCTTGGCGGATTGACGAGGTGTACGAGTGCCCCCCAGAGAAACTGCTTCGTAGCTTTCGTTAATGTTTTCCCATTTGGTGTTACGGTCATATTCACGTGATATGTAGTTTCGCTTTCGCTGTTTGGACAGGGTTCTTGCATCTGAGCTAGCATCTAAAAAGATAAACATTTGGTTCAAAATTGATCAGAGAAGAAAATACATATGTTGATTATATTAGATACAGCTTTGATAATGTTATTAACTCTAATATCTAGGGAACAGATTACACTTTCAAGATGATAATATTAGCTTTTATACAATCTACGACACAAGATAATGAGTTCGATGACCTAATTATATAGATAAATAGTTCATTTATATGATTATGGGTTCAATTCCATAAAACTTCCATATATCTATGTTGTGTCAGGGGGATTATGCTAGCTTTGGATCAGGTTTCAAAAGTTTCTGAAATGTTAGCTTAAGTAAAAAAATCATAAAGAAATAAATACAACCGCTCTTAAAAATAACATTTAAGATATATAATTTTAATTATATATATATATATAATGTTTTAATAGATATTTTAAACCAAACACATATAGAAATTGAGCAAATACTAGCAAAATGAAAGGTTTGACATTATTTTATTTGAAATTATACCATCGGCCTTTTATCCTTTATTACATGGTCGAATGAAGGTGAAAAATACAATACCATTCCTCATAGATTGATTATATTTAAAGAAGATTATTTATGTTAATAGTCGATTCTTCTTAATAGATGACATTCCTCTCCCCCATATATATAACTTAATCTGAAAAATCATTGGGGGAAAAACTGGGGATGCGACATATTTCGGAAAGCAATGAGTCGCAATCGCTTTTGTGAAATAATGTATTTCCTTCGATTTGATGTGAAGTCAACCCGTGCCGAACGCAAGAAGTCGGACAAGTTTGCATTGGCTTCTAAAGTGTGGAGCCCCTTTATAGAAAACTGCCAAAAAGCTTATGTGCCGTATTGGAACATCACAGTAGATGAACAGCTTCTACCATGTAAAGCTCGCTGTAGTTTTAAACAATATATGGCTAACAAGCCTGGCAAGTTTGGAATAAAATTTTGGCTTGCTGTCGACTTCAGGAGTAAGTAGTTGATAAATGGGTTCCCTTACACTGGTAAAGATGAATTTATAAAAAGTGGAGTTTCTGTTGGAGAGGATGTCGTATTGAGATTGATGGAACCTCTTGCAAAGAAAGGGTATAACGAAACAGTGGACAATTTATTCACTTCTAAATCATTAGGAGTAAAACTGCTTGATCAAAATACAAGCCTGTTGGGTTCAATTCGGAATAATCGAAGGGAATTGCCGATAGGCGCCAAGTCAAAAGAACCTCTATTTGGTACTACAATTCATAAAACAATTGTAGGAAACCAAATAAATACGTTGACCTCGTATCAAGCGAAGCCTAACAAAAAGTCCACTTGCTGAGCTCTCTTCATCGTGAAGTAACGATAAGTGACACATTCAAACGGAAGCCAAATGTCGTCAATGAATATAACCATATGAAGGCAGGTATGGACATATTTGACCAAATGGCTCGACTTTACTCATGTCGATCTGCATCTAGACGATGGCCAATGCATGTATTTTACAATATCCTGGACATGGCAGCAATTAATAGCTGGATACTTTTCAAAAAGTGTAACTCGAATACAATTTCATGACGTGACTTCATAGAAAAATTGTTTGAAGATTTAACAGGATGCTGCGCAAATGAAACTGAGGACGAAAACCCGGATTCAGAACCGAAGCCCAAAAAACTAAAAGGACGACAACTATGTAAAATGAAGGGATGCAAAAACAAATCTAATACCTCTACAATATTTGTTTAAGTCCTGTTTGTGTTAAATGTTCGAGCCAAATTAGAAAAATGCACCACGTGTGATCTATGATTTTTTCTGTGCTAATATTTTCTGTATATTGTAATTGAAATAAATAAGTTTAAAATAAAAAAATTAAAATTATACAATATTATTTTTGACAAAATTAATCTTTACAAGCATTAAATCCAAAGAAGCACATATATTTTGGTGGTCAAATTGACCACCTCCGTCCTTCTAGGTAGGTAAATTTTTTCCACCTTCTAGTGATATATATATATATACACCTTTCAAAAACCACTTTCTCTGAGTTTCTTCAAAATACATTTTATTGATTACGTATCTCTATTGCCACAGCGTCTCTCTAAATATTTTGTATAATTTTATTCATTGATAAAAGTATTCCACAAAATGTGATTATGAAATATGGACAATGTCTTATATAATATAGTTCATCATTATTTCTTGGAGCAATCCTTAATAATAAAAAACTGATACTATAGAAAAAATATATGAAAAAAATGTCATATAATGTTAAAGTTAATCAAAATGAACTAACTCAGTGATTCCCAATCTTTTTCTGCTGCTGCTTTGGTACATAAGATATTTTTGCGCCCCCCCCCCCCCCCAAAAAAAAAAAAAAGAACATACCCACATTTTGTTCTCAGAGTCCATTGAAGCTTATTTCACACATTGTAATTACTACAAACCTCAACCTTTTTTTGTCCATTTCCTAGCAGTATTATTTAGTCTACGGTATTTATATTTTCATTTATTCGTTTTCCCGCGCCCCCCCCCTGCAATTGCTCTGCGCCCCCCCTAAGGGGCGCGCCCTCCACTTTGGGAACCACTGAACTAACTAGTTTGATAGTTTAGCGTTCACAAAAAGTGATGGAGGATAGTTTACGAAGTTTATTCATATCGGTGCAGGCAGTTTTCACAAGATTCCAAATTAGACGCTTAGAATTGTTACTTTAGTATATTTAGTCCAAACAGGAGTTGAATTATTTAAATTATATATTTAAAAAAAGAATTCGACGCAAAGAAATCATCAATATAGTATTTAATTAAAAACACTATATTTAGCAAAATATGATTTTTACGTTTCCTTATCACTTACTTTTATTGCCATTCAATTATGTGAATATTTGTTGCAGCCATTGTAAAATAGCAGGAAAGGCAATGTGAGATACGAAGATTGGATTATGATGATTTAACTTAAGATTAATTCATTTATAATATATATATATTTATCTTCAGGTAGATTAGTAGTGAGCATTATAGAAACCAAAAATTGAGATATAAATCGTGCACCCCACGGAAAAGTTGCGTCATCAGGCACTAAATGATTGTAGAAAAATAGATTTGAGTTTGACACCCCCCTTGCGTTAAAAAGTTTTTGTTAAAAAAACATTTTTTTATTGCTGATTAGAAGAAAGTTAACTTTACATAATAAAAATATGGTCAACTTTTGAATTTATTATTTTATTTAAATCTTCAAAAAACAATAATAGTGCCAATAAATGTTTATAAGTACTGACACAATAACCATTTTTAAATGCTAGCTTCGACTAGGTTTCTTTTATGCTTTGTTAACATTTTTAAGTTATTCGATTATATATATATATATATATATATATATATATATATATATATATATATATATATATATATTTTTACATTTAATATAGTAAATTTGTCCTCAAAATTTATCAGATATGGTAGAGTGGTATATTCTTTCTTTGTTTCAGATGTAGGGATTTTTTCTTGACGACATGGTTGATACTATATGTATATCTATGTCGCTGATTATATTCGTACTTTTTTGCAGACTCTTCCGTTACTAGTTTCACAGCTCTTTATACTGATTATGAATGAAAAATATAATTAAAATACATTAAATCGTCAAAAAGCGAAAAGAAAGGCAGCGAATGAGGAAGTATTATCAAGGATAATCAAGAAACTGAAAGCTGAAAGAAAAATAACACCGCATATTCAAAATGAGGATTGGAAACTCATTATATATATATCTATACTAATAAAAAAAGAATTCCGTTCGTTCGTTTCCCTGTATCTCCCGAACGGGTGATTAGATCTTGACAAAATTTTCAGTGAATAGTTTTGAGAGCTCAGGGAGTGTTTTAGTGGGTTGTCAACTCCCGGAAAATTCGTCATCGACATGCTTATTTTATTCGGCAAAACGTTTTTTGCCGATTTTTTAAAATTTACATGTTAGATTTTGCCCAAATTTTCTGTGGATAAGACTGAGGTACTAAGACGTGTTTTAGTTTTATTGAGTGTTTCCCGGAAAATTCGTTTTCTACATGATTACTTAAAGATATTTTTCTTTCTGTCCCTGTATGTCCCCCCAAATTTAAGTTATGTGGAAAATAACAACACTTTTTTATATTGCAACATCGTGCTAATTAAATTTCAATAATGCCTAGAGATGGAGAGGGATGTCAATACTCAGCCTTAAGGAATACAAAACGGAAAAAAATGGCAATGCGACTTTTTAAGGAACTACTTCTCATAAGAAAATAACATAGGCACTCTATGAAACGACTTAAAAATGACTTATTTTTACGATGTTTAAATTCCCAGCCTTAAGGAACAAAAAAACCGGAAAAAATGGCAATCAAGACCCAAGGACAACTTTTTAAGGAACTGATTTGAATATGAAAAATCACATGTGATGACATCACTAAAATTATTCATCTTCTTTTTACGATGTTTAAATACCCAGCCTTAAGGAATACGAAACGGAAAAAATGGCAATGAAGAGCTATGACAACTTTTTAAGGAACTGGTTTGAATATGAAAAGTCACATGCGATGATTTCACTGAAATTATTCGTGTGATTCCTTCTTTGTGTGATATTTAAATACCCGACCGTAAGGAATACAAAACGAAAAAATGGCAAGGAAGACCCAATGACAACTGTTGAAGGAACTGATTTTAATATGAAAAGAAAAGCGATGACATCACTGCAATTATTCGTGTGATTTCTTCATTTTACGATGTTTAATTACCCAGCCTTATGGAATAAAAAACGGAAAAAAATGGCAAGGAAGACCCAATGACCACTGTTGAAGGAACTTATTTTAATATGAAAAGTCACATGCGATGACATCACTGAAATTATTCGTGTGATTTCTTCTTTTTACGATGTTGAAATACCCACCCTTAAGGAATACAAAATGGAAAAAATGGCAATGAAAATCCAATGATAACTTTTTAAGAAACTGATTCTAAAATGAAAAGTCACTTGCGATGACATCACTGAAATTATTCGTGTGATTTTTTAATTGTTACGATGATTAAATACTCAGCCGTAAGGTATAAAAAACGGAAAAAATGGCAATGAATACCCAATGTCAACTTTTTAAGGAACTGATTTTAATACGAAAAGTCACATGCGATTATTTCACTGAAATTATTAGTGTGATTCCTTCTTTGCGCGATGTTTAAATACCCAGCCGTATGGAATACAAAACGGAAAAAATGGCAATGAAGACCCAATGGCAACTGTTGAAGGAACTGATTTTAATATGAAATGTCACATGCGATGACATCACTGAAATTATTCGTGAGATTTCTTCTTTTTATGATGTTTAAATACCCAGCCTTAAGGAATACAAAACGGAAAAAATGGCAATGAAGACCCTATGACGACTTTTTAAAGAATTTATTTTAATATAAAAAATCACACGCAATGATATCACTAAAATTATTGGTGTGATTTTTCCCCATCCAGACTATTGTCAAATTGGATAATCCCGGGCAGCGCCGGGTAACATTCGCTAGTATATATATATAACAATAACAGGATACTTGTCAAGATAATTGTATTGAATTGACAAATGAAACAGCTAATCAAGTTTCTAGAACCTCTGTAACTCCTCCTAGTGTTGAAGTCTCATCTGGAGCTTTTGATAGTGACAATCCTATTCTTCCAAGCAAGAGACCTGAGGGTCGAGATGTTCGAAAAAATTCAAGTGAGGAGTTTTAACTTTTATAACAAAAAAAATTACCTTTTTATATTGTACAAAAGCTTACTCAGGAAGGAGTGACTGGCACAAACTTCGACTATCTTCAAATGGTTTTATATTTTATTTAATTAACACGTATGGGCTCAATGAACGTTTCTCCTCATTCTTCCAAGCAATTATTAACTCTCAGCATGAGAATAATATACCCATTCTTATGATTGGAGACATGAATGTTGATTTAGAAAATTCAATCAATGTTTTCCCTAATAGGCGAATGTTAAGAAAAGTTATTCTTCATTTTAATTTGATTAATGTAATGAATACATTTAGTTCTTCGGGCACTTTTTCTTGGTCTCAAGGAAATAAAAAGTCCAAGTTGGACTTTGCTTTAGCTTCTCCCTTCTTTGTTTCAAGAATTAAGAATGCTTGTTATCGTCCTGAACCTTCATCCAATCACAAAATTTTAGATTTAGAGCTCATTTGTAACGTTCATTCTAAGGCGTTCAAGGTCCTGGGTTGGGTAGTCGAGGATGATAATTACATTTTAAAGGTAAGAAAAAAATTTGATGTAAGTTTTAAGAATTCGTTATCGGCTTATCAAGCTTCAGTTTTAATGTATAAATTTTATTTTAAAAACAACAAACGATTTATATAAAAAAATACAAAGATTAAGCATCATCAATGCCAATTAGAAAAAGTGTTAATAAAGACTCTCTGTTTGTTCGCACATGCATGAATGATGCTGTGAACACTTTTCGTTTGGCAGAGATTGCTGAAGCGGAAATGGAAGCAAAAATTGTCCGTGAGCAAGACCCTATGCATAGGATCCGTAATCTTTCAAGAGGAGAAAGAGTCAAGGCTCAAACAGTTGGCAAAATCATTGACGGAGAGAAAATTCTCTCCAAAGGTCATGAAGTACTAGGTTTCTTCCATTATCGTTTCCAATCAATCGTCGGGGAAAGAGAAGGCCATTTTCCAAGGCCTAAGAAACTGCTTCTATGTATCGTAGAACCAATATTTACATTAAAAAGTATTTGGGAATACATTAGAAAAAAATTGAAAATTAACAAGGCTTGTGGTCCTGACGGCATCCTTGGGAAAGTTTATGTTAAAGTCACAGATCAAATAACACCCTTTCTCTTGAAAGTGGGGAATTATATGGAAGCTAAAGGGAAATGCCTAGTACTCTAACTAAGGGAAGAATAGTTTTAATACTAAAAAAAGGGAAATGGAACAGATTTCAACCATTGGAGGCCGATCACCATATTGAATGAATCATATCGTATACTTTCTGGAGTCCTGGCTCAACAAATGGGACTCAATATTAATAAGAAAATTGGCCCTCACCAGAAAGGGTTCCTTAGAGGACGTCAAATACATGATATTTCGTATAATATACAAGCCTCTATTGACACTATCAAGGTAAGTAAAAAATTTGGTGCAATAATTGCCATTCATTTTTCAAAAGCTTCTGATTCGATTAGTCACAGGCGAATTCTAAGATATGTTAAAAGATTTCTCCCAGGACGGTTCTTTAATCCTGTTCGTTCCCTTCTATTTAACGGATCATCCACTATCTCCTTAAACGGTCATGAAAGTGAGCGAATAATTTTGGGAAAAAGCTGCAGGCAAGGGTGTCCATCCGCTCCTCTCCTTTTTATGGCTGCCATTGAAGAACTTGCGCTTAGTATTATTAAGAAATACGGGGGGTTTGGCGTGGATTTTAAGGGTACTCGCCATATAATTTATCTTTACGCTAACTATTCAAGCAAACTCAGAGGCACAGATTATCAAAAGAATACAAATTGTATTAAATTACTTCAAAAAGTTTGAAAACATATCAGGTCTATCTTTAAACTTGAATAAAACTGCCATTCTGCCTTTAGCCCTATGGAATCCAGTAAATGGTACTAATATCGACTCCTGTAAGGTCAGTTCATCAATTGAGGGTTTAGGAATAGTGTGGTGCCGGGATGGCATTCATGAAAGAAACTGGTCCGAAGTCAATAATACAATATTGCAAAAAGCACAAATGTGGAGGAACTTCCGTCTTCAAAAAAGAATAGACATGTAGAACACAAAGGTTATTCCAATGTTAATATACAAAGCTTCTTCATCTCCTGTGATAGCAGAGAAGGTAATTCTTCATGAAGCAAAGTGGTTGAGTGCTTTGTTCCATCAAAGATATTTGCCAACAATAAAAAGAAAAAGAAACCATCTCGGTGGTGGTATTGTTCAGCTAGCAACTGTTGTTCCTAAGATATATACTAAAATGTTCGTCAATATTGCATCCTTGCCATCTCTTGAGTGGAGAAGATGTGTCACCCACATAGATTTATACTCGTGGCTCCTTTTTGGCACTGAGCTTACAAATAATATAACCTCTGACATTTCTTTGGTGTGGGGATGTGCACAAGGAATTATTTGGAAAAATATTCCTCAGTTCGATAATTCTTCGAGTGTGGATATAATTAGGCAGAATTATGCGAAGAAATATTTTTTCAGGAACCTGGGAAGTCCAGAGGACCTTGAGGAATTCGCCATTAGAAAGGGAACTCTTACTCTTCATGACCTTGGCCAAGATGGCTCTTTCAAAGATGGTAGATTCTTGTATCCTCTGCAAAGGTCTGCGCTCAAATATCATGTGCTGAAACCCTGGTATTTGAAATTGAATGGCCAGGATCGTTTGGGTTTGAGGGAGAGTAAAGATATCTGCCGTGAATTTCTCAGGCTTCTTGACCTTCCGGGCTCATGGGAAAAGCGGATAAAATATTCCTTAGCAGAAATAATTGATGGAAACCATTTCACGGCGCAATTATTGATTTCGGACAATATTATTCGATTTTATCGCCCATGTAAAGATTGTTGCACTATTTATAATTTACACGCTTTCTTTGAGTGTCGTTCAGTTAATATTATAAAACGCTTTGTTAAACTTAATGTGAAAGGTCTGGAAAAAGAAGAAGCAGATAAATATTTGAAGGCGTCCGTTCTATTTGGAATCCGTGGCGGCAAAATACTGTCCTCTCGAACAAAGGCCTTAAATAATGCACTTCTGGGTGCAAAATCGCTGGTTACAAAAAGGTTATCGGATTACCAGCCTTCAAATTTGAAGGCAATATTCCTGGCAGCTGCGGCGAGATATGGTTCCCTTGACCTTAGGATCCCATCTACAAAGGATGATTCTTGGACTTATGGAGCCAAAGAAATCCGATATTTCCCTTCCCGTTCTCCTCTCTACAAGGACATCATCAAAAAACTTTTAAAAAAATTCAAGGATTTTAAATAATTAATGTTTTAATACGTATATTGGAATTTTTATAATGTTTTGTCAGTTTTAATTATAGTTTTTTAAAATAATTGTGTGTTCATTTGTGATGCTTAAATTTTAAACTAAAATGTTTATTCATGATTAATTCGCATTATCATCACTTTATATATATTTCCTTAATTTTATATATTTTATATGAACTGTGTCAATAATAATAAAAAAACCAAAAAAACCCAATAACAATATTTGTTCAAATTCAAATGAACGTAACAAAACTCTTGCATAAATATATAAATACATATATATATATATATATTCTACAAAAGGTTGAGTAAATACCCTGAAACACTAAAGTGTATATCTTTAATAATGAAATCCAATACGCTCAAACAATACACAAACTAATAAAATCAAAAAGTTTTTGTATCACGGTAAGCAAACCATATATCATACATATAAAACATACATATTTACTCTCAATAAGTACAGTATTTTCCAAAATCAACTTTTATAAGGAAAATATACTTTCACAGTAGAAAACTTTTGAGCAAAAGTTCCAACACGTTTTTAGATAAACAGAACCTTAAATATTTTTATTTACATAAAAAGCCAGATAACTTGTAACTGTGCTTGGAAAAGGAGGACTTAGAAATTATGAAAAAATACTTAAAATAACACCAATCATAACACATAAAATCATATCCGCCTTTAGACACGGAACATTTTATATAAAAGAAAATAATCTTGTCCTGTAAATCGGACAAATCATGTATTGACAAAATTAAAAACATGTTAGAATAATATATGGATGCTTAGCAATTTTAAAAGAAATACTTGGAATAACTTTCATCTGATCAATTACAGCAAAAAAAACCACCTGGCCATAGAAGAAAAAAACATATTCTTGTACAAAAGACTACATACAAAATCCAAAGAACTTGTTTAAAAGGAAAAATCCGATTAGCAATATAGGAATCCTTCTCTTATTTGCTTTCTGATTCAAATGATTCCATATACTATATGTAGCTATATTTAAATGACTGCTAATATAACAAATAAATAAGCCATGGAGATTTATATCCTAAATATTTCTTTTATTATAGACGAATCATCATTTAAAGTAAGGAGTCGGTTAAGACGAACATGTATTTAGTTGACGGTTCACCGATTTATAAAACAATAGTTTTTTAAGGCAGCATGATAGTAAAAAACAAGTCGTAACTTTGAATAGGACTCATATATTGCTTTTGACGAGAAGGGAACGGTAATGTTACTTATTATTCACATCCTAAGCAACCAAATCAGCGAGTTTGTTTAATTCATAATTATTCATTTTAACATTTATCGCCACTACATTATCGATCACTCACTTTTTTCTCAATATGCTAACGTGGGATACAAAAAGGTATAAGCGACTGTGTTGCTGCTATGAATAATATATTTCTTACATCCTCAGAAAAATGGTTCAAGTATCGACTTTTCAACGGTTCACTGGAGGTGGCAAACAAGTTTTTTAAAGACAATTGAAAGAACTGTTTCTTTTGTAAAATACACCCAGAAACAACAGATTAACAGAGACTTACCAAGCCCTCCATATATCACTAGAAGACCACTTCAAGATCAAAACTTCTGAGGAAGATTTTCTGGCATTCACAAGGAATGCCAAATGTGACACCGTCATAACCAAAGTACACAACAATTTATAAAAAATGCGAACAGTTAAAAACGAAGACCTTTCTTTTATCATCCCAATTGCTTCTTTATATTCAATATTTTTATTACAGATATGAATTTTATTGAAATGCCAATTATTAATATGATTGTTTCCAAATTATTTGAATATTTTATATATTTGTTTCGTTTACATAATTGTTATTTATTGATCATTTATTCACTACGTATCTGCACAAACCTTTTTGTATGTCTTTGGTTGAATTTGTCAAAATATATGCCCACTGGGCCAATATTTTTTTTAATAAATCAACCCGCAATGTTATTATTTTTGCTTTTTTATGTTTAAACTGATGAATTGCTTATGACTTTTACTCTGTAGTAAAGGTTATGCATAGATACTCCCAGCGAATATATATATATATATATAAGAATGATTAACTCGACATATAATGTGGAGGGAACAACCCATTTCCGGGATGTAAAGGTGAAACAAATTGACATCATTGAATAGTTCATGAATTGGATGGACTAATTTTAATGCTATTAAGGTTACGAATATAATTCCATTGAACCAAAAATGAAAATTGGGGTTTGATAACTAATATGCATTTCATTCTTTGGTCTATCTGGAAGGAAATAGGAAGTATTAAATTGACCTCTGTGAATGGATATAAAGTTCTTAAACAAATAAAAAAAGGATTAAAGTGCGCCTGGGTCTCCATATCCATCAACGAAATAAAAAATTCAAAGCATTGTAGCACAAGACGTTTTTAATATTATTACCTCCGCCGAAGGAGGTATTGTTTTCACTAGCGTTGGTTTGTTTGTTTGTTGGTTTGTCAGCAGGATAACTCAAAAAGTACGTAACGGATTCGGATGAAACTTTGTGGAGTTGTTGGAAATGCCAAAAGTAACAAGTGATTAAATTTTGGCATCTCTGAGTGCAAAATTAAGATGCAAAATGAGCTAAATACTAATAATATTTCAAGTTACCTACTCTGCCAATAGATGTCGCTGTGCTGTACAATCGGGTGCCAGGAGCGTCTTCCTCTCGGAATTTCCGTCGAGGGGAACCCTCCCCCGTCCCTCTACGCCGCCCCAGTCGTGAAAAATCTGCCTCGGAAGGACCCCGTGACGGCGGAGGTTTGCACTCTCTGAGTGTATATATGCCTCTAGTTAATATTAAAATCAAATCATAATCGAAATCATTTATTTCGGCCCCCTAAAATTTAATCTCGGATGTTTAATGTCAAGATTTATCATATTTTGTATGCTCTTTTAAGAATTTAGAAGGGTATTCATATATATGAATATATATATCAGGCTTGTGAACGGAACGCAAAATTGAACGGCGTTCAGCTGAACGCACGTTCAATGAACGGAACGCAACTTTTTTTTGAACACTGAACGTTGAACGCAAAAAAAAGAGTTTTGCGTTCAGCGTTCAATTTTTCCCAACTTTACTTTGACTTTTTTTGGAAATTCTTAAAAAAAAAGTCATCACTACGCAGTACTTTTTTGGAAATTATTTTCTTAAAAATAAACGTCATCACTACGCAGTACTTTTTTGGGAAATTCTTTTCTAAAAAAAAACGTCATCACTTCGCAGTCCTTTTTTATGAAATTCTTTTCTAAAAAAAACTTCGCAGTACATACTTTTTAAAATATTTGAACGCTGAACGCTAACGGAACGCTGAACGCAAAAACATTGAACGGAACGCTAATTTTTTTTGAACGCTGAACGGAACGTTGAACGCAAAAAAATGCTGAACGCTCACAAGCCTGATATATATATATATATATCAGGAAACGACCGGGACACCTTTTTTCGTCGGGAACGGGCCGGGACTTAAATTTTTCAAGCCGGGCCAGGCCAAAACCGGGTCGGGACATGAATATATATATTTTCGTTCCTTCGTCATTCTGAAGAAACAACGTTTTTTTAAAGACAACTTCCAAAAAAAAAATCTCAAAATAAGGGATGACATTTTTGTTTTAAGAAAAGCATTTCAAAAGAAAAGTGAGGACTTTTTTATAAATATGCATATTTCGAAAATTCCTTTAAAAAAAGTCTTCACTTTATGAATGACAAACGAAAGAAAATATTTAAGTCCCGGCCCGGTGTCTAAAAAACCAGGACATCGGGCCGGGCCAGGACTCTCTAAAAACAGCCGGGACCCGGGTCGGATACCCGGTCGTTTCCTGATATATATATATATATACAACTCAGTATTTAAGCTTAAACCTCAATAATCGACAAAAGGCTATATCAAATTGATTACTACGCAATTGTTTCTGTTTGTCTCCTATCCTACAAGCAATTAAGTATAAAAATTGTCGTTAATATCAACCTTTTAATTATATATATTTTTAAATGTGTGACCCCATGAAAACTAATCGTTTGCTTATAATATGTGTTCAGAAAAAGGAGTTTTGATGATTGTTCTTCCTATATATAGATTGGATTGATAGGTCTCTTAGTGAAGTCAGACTATCAACACGTCACGCGAATTGTCTTGAAGTTTAATCAATTTAGAGAGGTTTTAAGTTCATTTTCACCTTTTTATTAAGTTAAAAAGTGTTGTAAGTGCTCACCCTTCCTCATCTGAATCAACGTTGGACTTCACCAATCCTCATTCCATCGATATCCGGATCTTTGGACTGAAAGCAGTATATTTTTCTTTCTCTTCTGTGTTATTTTGAGGGCGTTTCTTGGATTATATCACAAAGCAGACATATATGTGTATATGTATGTATATATTCTCTTTGATTATATTTTTATAATGAGAAGCTATCTGAAAAATTGAGCGGAACTTTTTCACTTAATCTATCACCGAACCTTTCATGATGAATGAAGAGGAGGAAAATAGTAAAGAAGACGCAGTCAATGTTTTGACTGAAGAAGAAAGTGAAAGTGACGTTGATCTCAAATGGGAGATAGTTACTTACAACAGATCGGGTAAAAGGACACGATCCCAAACCGCAACCCAAAAACAAAGCTCCAAAGAACTTGAAAATATAAACAAAAATATGGAGACAAAAAAGTACGACTCCATGAAAAATGATTATAAAACAACATCTCAACTATCTGCACGTCAAAAAAATGTGCAAAGCAAGAAACGAGAGAGAGAAGGCCACTCAAATGAAACCCCCCCACCAAAAGGCCTCAAAATTCAAAGCAAGAATCTCCTGAAAAGCAAAAATCTACTTTACCAAAGCGTAAATTTCTATACGCTGAAATTGCCAAAGAGGCAACAGAAATCACCGTTGTGAGAAAAAATGGTGATCACATATCCATTGTTGAATGGAATAAGGTGATTAAATTATTAGACACAGACTATGTACGTCTTTTAAATACCTTAAAAAGCTCTTCAAACCCCTTACCAAACTATGAAGGACGTCGTTACACAAATAAAAGGGCAGTGATCTTTGTTTGTGACAACGCTTCGGGACAATATGTCCGGAAGCTCATATTGAATAATACACCTCTTCTTACGGCATCGTGGGAAGAGGTAGAGAAAATAAGAGCGGAAAAAGATGCTCAGACAAGACTCACTGGCTTCATCAGGGGTGTCACGGGGAATATCGGCGATGAAGTACTTGGTCAGATTATCGCCTACCAATGTAAGACCCTACATGTAAAAGGCAAGGTGGAGATTGTAAAATCCGAAATTACTCAGTTGGGTAAAGTCGTTCACCTTCGTGTAGATCAAACAGCATTTAAGGATCTGCAAGCAAATGACTTTACATTAAAAGTGGCGTCTGCAGGGAAGGTTCGCTTCCAGGACCCTCGGGCCGCGCCTATAATCCAAGAATGCGAAGAAACCTCAGAGAAAGAGGACAAGGGAGATAATTCTGAACCCAGTAACAATAGCCCTAGTCAACAGACATCAAGTGTCATTGTTGATGATGGCGCAAACAATTGTACGAAGGAGAATGTTGTCAACGAGGATGTGCGATCAAAAAAGGTTCCTGAAGAGCGAGCGCCTGATTCTGATATAACTCCTTCACTGGAAACAAATAAAATTGGAAATAAAAACTTAGGGAAAACTAAACCTCCTCGAAGTAAAAAACAGTCGACAATAGGTCAATTCTTCGAGGAGGTAGCCAAAATGGTTGATCCACCAACAAATAAACCAAAATGATTAGTTGTTCGTATATTAATACATAACATTCAAAAGCAGCCAACTCTGAACTCAAACTACGAGCATCTCAGATAACTCTAGTAACTGAGCCGTACCTCTTCAAAGGTACAACCAAATGTCTTACTTATAGTTCAAGCTTACACCGGCCATGGACCTTTCCTCGCCACTTCAAATGGAAAAAGTCAACTGATGGAATGTGTAACGTCTGCATGGATCAACAGATGTCCAGCACTATCGTATGAAAGGCATGATTCATCGCAAGAAGAAGATGAAGTACTTCGTATTTTAAAATTAATGAAATGTAAAAAAATGGAAAAAAAATATACATATTGATGAAAACTATACTATAAACTAGAACTAACATTTACTGTTGTAGCGCATATACCCCTTTGTGTGGTCGCGCTCTTTATGTATTGTACTATTATATTATGTCTTTGTAATATTGTATGTATATATGTATGTATACGGTAAACAGTAATAAACCTTTAAACTAGAAAAATATAGATTGGATTAAAACAAAGTCTTTTTATCAGCTTACATAATCAATAAATCTTTGTTTACATAGGCTTATTATAACCATAGAGGGTGTGTTGAGGCTATGTTTTTCATACCAAAGTCGTCCTCTTCTCCTATATGTAGATATATACATATTATATCATCGATATTAAACATCGTCCCCTTTAAGCCATATGCATGCATAGTGAGTATGTTGTATATCCTCGTTCGGATAAACAGCCCACAAGAATAATAATAAAAAAGCCGCTGATGATTGAGTCACTTTGGTATTTCTATTAAAATAATGTTGAGTAACTCATGAGTCAGAGAAAGAGGATTTCATGTAATACATTTATATAGGACCCGTATGCAGCAACCTATCTCAAAGCAAGTCAACTAGGCTTATAGCTTCTGAAACCAAGGCCGTTGTTATATATATTTTGTAAGGCTCTGCTTATATTATACTTAGTAAGTATACTATACTAAAAATACCTAAAGTAATGAAATGATCCTTAATCATTCATTGAATATCATTTAGATCGATTGGGTTAAAGGGACTTCTTCTAGGTTGATATATATTTTATTATTATTATTAAGCAGTTCGTTTATTATGTAAATAAATAAAAAATGAGACATTTACATAAAACCCAAAGCAAATGCGTTATAAAAACATAAATAAACATGCTAAATATATATTTTTCAAATTGAAGAATGAATGTAAAGATGATTATTTATTTTGGAACTAAGACTTATCCAAGACAATGCATGTTATCAATATATCCTGAAGAAGATGCCAATTGTTTCAGGTCGAATAAAGATATAACATTGTTATGCATATATATATATATATATGAGCATTTTTATCACGTACACTTTGATCATAGAATTTCCTATTGCCATAAAAGTACTATATTACAACTGATGCACTAGTTAATAGAATGAGATACCATTAATATAAATCAACATCTGTACAAATTCCAAGATTCAAGAAAAGCTATAAAATGCTTAGAAGTATAAATTAATATTAGTAAGTGATTTTGTAATGTATGGAACTGACAAGAGAGTATATTAATATTATATATACATATATATATAATATTTTATAATAACATAAAAACTGTCCATAAGACGATCATGCATAGATGCTCTCAGATCGCTTTGACAGCTACATTAGAAGTCTCCTTTATTAACGTGGCTGTTCTAAAAAAAAGGTACGGATATGACATTTTTGTCCTTTCAAAATTTCTTATTATTTTTCCCCGGTTGTGTTCCGTTAACAACAATAACATATTTTTGAGCTTCGTGAACTAGGATACTTACAAATATAGGAGCCAGTAATAATGACGATTTTAAGTAAAGACCACACTTCCAGTCATTCCCTCATTTGATTGAAAGTATTTCGATATTCGAAATAAAGGATGTTTGTTCAATATATATAACTCCTTTTTGAAATTTCTACCAAGGACAAAAAAAATTATCCTTACAGTTAATTCTGCTAAAGTTATCAAGAAATTAAGAGTTCCTATCATTCCCTACAGCTTCTTCTATGTATATGCAAGGGCTTTAATTATTCGATTGATGATAACAGGCTGAAATCAATGAATTCCTGAGCTGAGTTAAGATGTTACTGCTTCAAATGACGATTTCATGGACAAGTAAAACTTATAAATTGTAGCTGAAAAGACAATCCATCTCAAAACAAGTTGTGAGTAGTCACTCTTTAAACTACTCATCATGGAAAAAAGTATTGGAAAAAACACAGTTAAAACGACTTTCTTTTTGATAGCTTTCAAGGAGGACTCTTAAAATCAGAAATGCATATATATATGCAGTGTCTCAAAAGTAGTTCTGATCTCATTCACGCGAGTTTTATAATATGTGCTAATAAAATATTATGTAATCAAAGGAACTATCAGGTATAAGCATGCTGACAAGATGAAAAATATGTCCTGCTTTCCTACATTTTATGAACAGCCTCATTTTGTACAATATTTGTATGATCATTATAATCATTATAAAGTCGAAAGTATATTTTAAACATTAATATTAATACTGAAGTTGCTTTATTTCTATATTTTATAGTGGTAAATAATTTCGAGGTATAAAAGTAAGTTATTATACATATTACTGTTAAAGTGAAAGAACATAAAAAATTACATACTCAAAAAGACTTAAAAAAACACGACCATCTACGCTACTAAAGTTGAATGGAGCTCATATCTACAATAAAAGTTACCCAAATAAATATATATTTACAAAAACACAAAATTACAATTACAGTCAAACCGTCCATAGTGTCAAGAGAACCTCCAAAAGCGGTCGCTTTGCATAAATTGTATATATATGTACCAAATATATTTTTTTATGGGCAAATTTGGAATGAGCGCTATCAGCAAGTAACCGCTAACACAGGTTTGACAGGAATTGTTAGGCTTTTTAGTTGCTTCCAGATATCATCCTTACCTAGTTCCATAGTTGGGTTGTATATTTTTTGAGTAATTTTAACCTCAGCAGCTATAATATATTAAATGAAAACATTCTTCCTTGTCGGACTCTAACAAAGAGCATATTGTTATAAAGAAATTCTGAAAAAAATTGTGAAGATATTTTGATATATTTTAGAAATTATAATTTAATTGTGCATAGTATTTATATATATATATACAGATTTTTGTTTCATTCATTTGAATTTGAATAAATATTGTTATTGTTTTTAAAATGATTATGTTAGGTTTTAGTATTGATGACTAACTTTTACATTTAGAGATCTAATTTTAAACTAAACATGCTTATTTAAACTTTCTTTGAATAAAAAAGTTCTTTAAAAAAATTATTTATTCTAATACTTTCTTGCATGGAAAGTTGTTGTGGCTACGGAAGAAAATGAGTAAGTTTTGTGAATAACAAAACCTAAAATACAATTTTTTTCTGGTGGTGTACATTAGTTAGAAAAGCATATTTAAATCAAATAATGCAATTATATATCGTGTTATTTGTATGTATTGTATGTCATCCATTAGACATATTGTTCTTATACACCAAAACATCTATATGTTCTACAATGTTCATTAATGTTATTTATTTTAACGCAACTGTCGAGAGTATTTTTTATTTATTTATTAGTTGTCTTGTATTTTAGTGTAGTTAATATTTTACACTGTCTTATATATTTGATAGCCGAATAAAAAAATTATAACCTAAAAATAAACAAAAAAAAACCTCTATTTATTATATGTATTTATACAAAACCTGTGAAATGTTTTGAGGCAATGAAACAAAAAAAATATGGAGAAACGTATTGAAAGGATTTATAATTTCGAACATCATTGATAGAGGCAAATGAAAAAAGACGATGCTCTGAAAACGAATATATTAGTTCTGAGCCTTCCCTCTTCAACTACCACGACTAGAATGCTTTCATAATGTTACTTAGATGTATTTATTTTGTATAGATGACCACATAAAAAATAGTGTTAATCAACACGACTGCAAAATGGAAAATATCATTAAACTAAGTGTGCTTTTTAAGTTATTAACACTTGTTTTAAAACTTTGGAATGCTAATAAGCATTCCAAGAAAAGGTCTCTTTTAGTCAGTTGGATAATTTGTGCAGTAAAAATATAGATAAAATACGGATTTTCTTCTAGACAATATTATCACATTCGTCATAGAATTATGGATGTCAAATATGAGCTAAGAAGGAAGTTCTTCGCTTATCAGTTGTTGCTACTCTGAAAGAGTAGAGCGAAGGCATATACATGTTATTTGAAAACTTTTGACCAAAACAAGATAGTGTCAAAATAAATTATTGCCAAATATGCGAGCAAAAAATTAACATGAGAGTTATGACCACCGACCTTTATAATAACTGAATATAAAAATAAAAGTCAATATTACAATATTTGTTAATAAAATATTAACAATTATCTTTATTAGGATATAGAACAGCTATCTATTCAATGTAACCACCGTCTGCAGCAAAAAAAAACCGCTCAATGCGACTACGAAATCGAAAACGGGCATTTTTGAATTGTGCTAATTCAAGCTCACTGAATTTCTTCTTGATGCAGGTGAGGAGAGACTGCTTGGTGTTATGGGAGGAGCGGCTGGTCATGTTCTCCACGTGGAACCAAAGCAGTCCAACGAGTTCATAATTGAGGAATGCCAAGAGGAGAAGGATACGCATGCAAAAGTATTGCTTTACAGCTATTCTTGGGTCCACTTAGCTTTGTGGATCAGAGGAGAGTCCTTATGTTGACATATCCACGGCCTGTCGCTGACAACAGACTTGATTCACGGTCATACAATGTCCTCTAGGATCTGCAGGTAAATGTCCGTGTTTACCCTGAGGTCTGTCTCTTAGGTATGGGGCATGACCCTCACTTCATAGGGACCAAAATAACCATGACAGTGGCAGGAAACTGTTTCTTCATGACCGTTCTAACTGGCATTTTCAGAAGGTCAGACATGTTAGCAATTGTTTCACTTCATTTTATCACTAAACATGGTCCGAATCACAGCGCAAGTACGATCTCTCTCCTTGAACATAATGGCTTTTCTGGGAAGCTTGAAATGATATTATCGCCGCAAGTGGTAAACATGAACCTTTGACCCGGAAAAATTAAGACCAAAAATAGACGGATCAGATATCATCTGATGGAGTAATGTCGTCTTTAAAATGCAGCAGATTTTGTCCACGCATCAAGTACATATATATTTCATAATCAAAAGATACAAAATGGCTCCCATCAGCTGCTGACTCCTACATTGATCTTCTTCCTTTTTTTTATTCAATATATCTAGCATCCAGTCCATGTATTTATGTCGGTGTTAACGATATAAGATATCTTCCTTATTGACAAGTAAAAATATCACCCTCATCTCCCTTCCTTTTTGTATTTAGTATACACTCTATATATTTATATGGATGCAACTCAAATAGAAGATATGGGAATCCGAAATAAAAAGTCTAAATATATATAAAGGACTTTCTTTTCTTTGGTTTTTGGCGTTGTAAGGATATATATAACGTAGAGATTTATTCAAAAAAATTAAAATCGTATATTAAAAAGTGACGTATCACAGTATTGAAGATCATAAACGTTTATTAGTGACTTTCATTCATATAATTTCTGACTTTCAGAAAACAAGTGTAGAACTAAATAAAAGGAATTTATTCTAGATACTTTTAAAACTTTGACGACTAAGTTATTCTTTTCACTTACTAAATAACAAAAAGGGGCTATTTTGTGTAACAAAAAAAAACAAAATTTTGTTCCAACATTCCAACAAGATTTTAATAATATTATTTATTTGAACTCGAACGAAAAATCATCTACAATATTTAAAAAAATGTTCTCATATGAAGAACATAAAAGAAGGCTCATATTTTGAATTTCAATTATTGGATAACCATAGAAAACCATGGATATTTATCATTTCTTTCCTTATTTAAACAATCTTTCAAATGAGATAACAAATAACAGGTGAGGTTATTAATGAAGATTTACCATGAACAGCCTTATACATTGCTGACCAGTAATATTTTAATCATTGTTTTGAATGTCTAACATATATATATATATATGTAATAATTTTCCAACTTTATATATGATATTTATTCAGCTACAACTAAACTAAGTATTTATTTATATTTTATGTTCACCATCTCTAAATCATTGGTTGGTTCATAAGCTACAAATAATCGTTGAGTTAGTAATCTGCTGCTAATGATAGAACAATTTGCACTAACGGATGCTTAAATCCAGGATACTGTTTTACAATATATATATATATATACAGGAGCGGAGTGGCCAGCGGGAGTACCGGGTGTACTATTCGCGGTGGGCCGCTGGCCTCAAGAAACATATACGGCCGTTGACAGCCTTCCAATGGCATATTGGGGCCTGTATAAGGCCGGCGAGGGCATAATTGTCCCAGTGGATAAATTCTTCCCACTCCGTTCGTATATATATATACTCAAAATTTTCATAAAGATGCATCTTTATGAAAATTTTGAGTATATATATACGAAGTGGGAAGAATTATCCACTGGGACAATTATGCCCTCGCCGGCCTTATACAGGCCCCAATATGCCATTGGAAGGCTGTCAACGGCCGTTTATGTTTCTAGAGGCCATGCTCATGTTTGGTTTATTCTTATTACAAACTGATCGAGTATATATTTTTAAATTTAACTTTTTTGAATGAGTGGATTAATAATAAAAAAGCAAGTGCCTGATATCCACCGGGTCCATGTACAATCTCTACGTCACTTAGATGGTTTTCGTTTATTTTATAAACGTTAACCAAAAAATATCGAATTATTCATGTCTTATCTTGTTTTCTACAACAGCATTGAGTAAAAACTAAGATTAAAATTCAATTCTTTTTGTTTCCCCATCTTCGGTTTATCCATGATAATTTTTTTGTGCGTGTATTATTTCAAATTGTTTCATTCGTTTGTATACGTTTTCCTTCAAATCGGATGTTTTAACTTGAGTATTTGGCCCCAAAGTGATCAATCCGGCCTCCAAAAACGATGACTCTCTGTCTACACAACGTTCTATTAAGACTCTCGCCATCTACGGCCAACGATTAAGATCGAATGCCGGGAGGAAAAATGAGTCGGTAAGACTAAAAAACTGGGGTCATTTTCTCGAACATGATTGTTGAAAAACAGGAAGTGTATAAAAAGTCGGGATTATGAAATAAGTCATCACTTTACTTACAGTAATGGTGGTGCAAACACTTAATCAAAGAAAGGAATGGCATTCGTTATAAAATTGGAAGGGAATATCCAAGCATAACGGAATGTAATGATTCGAATAAAGCAAGTCCTCATTCTACTCAGGGAAAAATGAATGCTTATCTTAAATATATCATCCTTCTAATTATAATAAATAAATAAACAACAAGGAAAGTAGAGTTACCAACTGAAAAAGTTATATTTATTAATGACATTGTGGGATACGTCATATTGGCTTTACCCATCGGTGATTCCTTTCTTGAGAATTCTGCAATAGTTTTAATATTAATAATTTAAAAAATGTTAAATTTACTTTTTAACGCTAAATTAATAAAACACCACACAAACCGTTTGTTAAAATAAACTCTCTATTTTCACATGTTCATGCACTCAATAAACATGAGAGACACTTTATGTAGGCCTATAAAAATATTTCATATAGTTTTTTAAAACTTTGTATAAACAATATTAGAATGAACACATAATGATTCATGGTTTGCTTGAAAACAAGCATATTGTCAAGTTCGGCAGACAATACAGACGGCTGTTAATTCAGGCGTACACCCGACATGGATCTTTTTGAGCTCATTTGAGCAATTGGAAATATTCAACTACAACATGCAGCATTTGTATGAATGAAACGTAGACAGCCGAATCACTCATAAATAAAAGCATACACCCAAAAAGGATAATAAGCTATGCAATACGAAGCCGATAATGATCGAATACTGAAGCAAGTAATTATCGTTTATATTTGAAATAAATATTATACCCCAAAGCAATTCAAATGTCCCTTTTGCGTAGTCGCACTAATTATTTATTATGTTTGTATATTTTGGTTTTTCAGGAATAAAATACAACTAACTTTATATATGATTGTGTTTACTATTTCTTATTGACTGTTTTGTATATCCAGTGAGAGTTATGCATATATATGTTTCGTTAACAGGTTTCTTACCGTCTTCATCAGCAGGATCAACGGACTGAACGATCATGAGTATCCCAGGGTTCTCATAGAAGGCCACCTGTTGAAAGCTGCATGAGGATCCTGAGGGAGGATTTTCGCTCTCGTTGGAGGACTGTGCGGCGGCCTTGGTGCATTCGTTGAGGAAGCGATCCTGGTCAATGAGAAGCTGAAGGGATCGACGCTTCTGGCACTTTTTCCGCTTGGATATGAGGGAGGCATTCCGATAGGAGACCTCCTCGGCTCGCGGCGAAGACATTCCAACGCAACTCAAGAGGGGGGGACCTTCTACTCTTACTACTACTACTACTCAGATCACACACATAACACTGATGGGCTGAATCGACTGACAGGGAGACAGAGAGAGAGACTGTTGCAAACGTCGAGGAAAGAAGAGAGGAGTCCCCTCATTACGGAATTCAAAATTGAGGAGGGAGAAATAAGCAGGAGAGAAATTACGTATTCTACTTGTTGTAATAATAATGCTGCTGTGGACGACGATCTCTCCTAATGAATTTTTATGTGTCTCCGGTGAATTAAAGGGGAAGCCGCAAACATTATCAAGAGAGAGCGAGGGAGGAAGAGAGAGGAAAATGACTGTTGCTTTTGAAAAAAATATACGATAGGCCATGAGAGAAGCTAAAATAAACGTTCTTCCTTCAGACGAATGGTTCAAGCAGTGCGGTCTTGCAGACTATTTAATACTTTAATGGCTTTTGTTATTTCTGAGGGTGTAAAAAATGTAAAAAATAAATCTATATTTAATAGCTGTTTTTATAATACAACTTCCTATGCAAAAAAGGTGTTGACAGATATTTCATTAGATAATCCACCAAATATATATAAGAAGAAAATTGTTGGTTGGAAAAATTATTCCATAAAATATTTACCTGCACTACGAAGACCCAAGAATATGCTGGGAGGAGGACTTTCGGCTCTCTCAAAAAAAATCCTCAAAATCTATCAAAAGGTTTTGATTTATTTATCAAAGAACCCCGACGTTACTGTTATCCAAAGAAAACAATATTTTCTTTGCCCTTCCTTTTATTCTTCATATTTTTTTTGTGTATGAAATGCTTAAGCTAAGGATACCAACTATTGTAGCTAGATTTATTTTTAACGGGATTTATAAAGATGGTTAAATGTTCGCAAGCGTATTTTCCAGTGAATTAATCGAGAATTTGAAATCATAAAAAATGTAGAGTATCTCTCATAGAATAGCAAACGCTTGTTTTACGTATTTTGTAAAAAATTGCGCATGCTTCATTTCAAGAAATTATATCACATATGTACTCATATGCAATTACACAAAAAATCAATAAGGTAAAAAAAAAATATATATATATATAATTATCGATTTGTATAAGTATTATGTGTATGTGTTGAAAAAATCAAGTATTTACAGTTATAGCTTATGCCCTAGATTTGGTCATAACAAGTTATTATGAACAATTATAGATCTATACAACCTTAACAAAATGATGACTTATAATTATTTGTAGATATACTATTTTACATTTGTGCCTATATATATTTATATATATATTAGGGTGATATATTATTTCATTTTTCAATTTGAAAGTTAGCTCCATTAGGATTTTCTTTAGTGGTATAGAGATCATCTGTGAAAGTTTGAACGAAATTGAATAATTGGAAGTCGTGCTCAACGGGCCAAAAGTTTTGTAGTAAACTTATGTAGTAATTTTTTTTTTCGCTATTCGATTGCCCCTAATGTCCTTAATTTTTAATGCTATTTTCAAACAATTTGCCGCAAAATGTAGGTATGCTTGCAAGATTCCAATCAATTTTTATTTCATTTACATTCAAAATCAACGAGATAATAAAGTTTCAAAATGTTCATTTTTGGGGTATTTTGCATAAAAATGACTATTTCAAAACTTAATTTTCTCGTGATTTTAATGTACATTAAAAATAAAACTGATTTGGAATCCTTGCGAGCATACCTACATTTGCGGCAAATTGTTTTTAAAAAAAGCATTAAAATTAAGGACATTGGGGCTAATCGAATAGCGAAAAAAAAAAAAACTACATAAGTTTACATACCCTGGAGTCTAGTTAATTGAGTATTGATAAAAAGCTATGAAATATGCTAACATTACACACTACATTTTTTCTTTATTTTTACAGAAAACTTTGTTTTAGTAAAACAACATCAAAAACATGTCTGGTAGTAAATTAGATTTCCTTTAAATTAATAATTATTATTGAAGTCTGTAACGCCCACCATTTTCAAGAAATTTGCGGAAAAACTATATTTTGACTAAATTTTTAAAACTTTGACCTCGTTGAGCGACCCCGTAAATTGACCAATTTTGTTCAAACTTTGTATGTCGTCTTCTTTTATCACCAAGAAACAGAAATCTACAATGTTGCTAACATTTCAAACATTTGAAAAATAAGAACAGCCTTAATGTATATATATATATATATATATATATATATATATATATATATATATATATATATATACAGTGTGTTCCATCAGAAATGGAATTTTTAAATCGCGAATTAAAGTACTTAAAATACCTAAAATTCCCTCATAGATAAATTATTGGAAAGAAAAATAATGGATTTTTATTATTATTAAACATTTATTGTCTGTTATTGTAAGAGATACATCTTTTGAAGCCTTACAAAAGTTGCTGAAATTAACCCCCTCCAGCCTGAAGACAAAACGACGCACGCTACAGAAGATTCTTGCAAACGTTTTTTGATCGTCTCCAGGCTATATCTTTCAGGAAGGTTTGACACATTGTATGAGAGACTCAATGGAATCTGGGGTTTCCATTTAAATATAAAGTTTGTGTTGCAATCAAGAAGTCCAAAGGGTTGAGATCTGACCTGTGGGCTGGCCAGGAATTTTCCAACCTTTTGTTGATGACTCATCTATTAAACTTTTAGAAAGGCTAAAGCATCATTTGTGCAATGTGATGGAGCACCATCTTGCATCCACTAAAGTGAAGAACAAGTGCAGAATGATGCAACCTGGGCCAAATTAGGTCCTGGAGCAATCTGAGTTATGAAACAACATTAACCGACGACAAATGACAATCATTATCAAGGAATGCATGAACGGTTGGAACCATTCCAAAAATAATAGCAACAACAATTACATTAACATCCTTCCTATCATTTGGTTCACAGATATTAATAAAGAGGATTTTCATTACGTCGTTTTTTATGATGGATGCAAAATAACTTCGCATCAATCCAAATTATTCTATCGGCAATGTTGGATGGATGCTACAGAATTCACTGACAAAACTGCCTTCTTTGCTTTTTATGGTCATCAGTAAATGGTTAAACTGAAGTGTAATTATAAAAACGGAATAGAAGATCATGTCTAACGATCATCCATAACGTTGTTTTGGTGGTGAAATTTGCTGAGAAGATCTTCTTAGTGAGCAACTGGGGATTTCATCAAAGAAACTCTTCACCTTGTGAGTCACGGCTTCTGTTCCTTTTGTTTTCTTTATTTTTTCTTGTGAATGGAACCAGTCACATTGAAATGATAAAGAACTCTTGTGAACTGGATCAGTTGATAAGATTTTGCCGCCCTTCCACTGATCTTGAAGTGAAATATAGATTCTCGGCGACCTGTGATAAGAGAAGGTGTTTGCAAAACTCCTGGATGATCCATTTCTGTTCAAGTTCAGAAAACATTTTTCAGGTTGAAGATGGTTGACAATTAAAGAATTATTTATATATTGATAAAAATACTCTCTTCATGAACAAAATGGCGTATCCATAATAAGATTTGAATTAATTTAAGTACTTCTAATTCGCAATTTAAAGATTAGATTTCTGATGGAACACACTGTATATAAAGGACTCTCTATACGTGCGCCAATAAATATCAAAGATTTTATTAAGTTTTTCGTTTCTTTCTTATGAAAATGTTTGGACTGATGATACATGTCTGCCATGGCCAGCGATAGAGCTATTTTCACAGGAACAAATTTTACACGGTTTAAAACGCATGCCTTATATACAAATACATAAACATGAGGGGGGGGGAGAGAGAGAGAGTCATGAGTGACGTCACCATCAACCATCGTTAAATAATAGTGTTAGGGCTCCCATCCCTCGTTTTCGTCCAAGGAGTTCCTTCCTTCGTCTTCGGCATAGAGCTCCCTGTCCCTCCTCTTCGTGAATGGAGTCCTGCCCCTCGTATTCATGAATGGATCCCTACTCCTCATCTTCGTGATTGGAATTCCGTCTTCCATAACCTCCTCCATATTGAAGACTTTTCCCTCTTTTTGGAATTTGCTATTGGACGCCTCAGTCCGGCATTTCCATGAAATAAGCCCCATGATGTCCTGATGAACCTAACAGTTCAAAGGGCATGAAGATCGTAAAATCTCGGTGAAGGAGCCTCGACCATTAACCCTAACGAAGACGAGGGATGGGGAGCCCTGACACGAAGACGAGGGATGGGGAGCCCTAACACGAAGACGAGGGATGGGAAGCTTTAACGAAGACGAGGGGTAGGGCTCCATTCACGAAGAGGAGGGACGGGGAGCTCTCTAACGAAGATGAGGGAAGGAACTCCTTAGTTGAAGACGAGGGGTAGGACTCCATTCACGAAGTCGAGGTGAGGGGAATATGTCTCTTACTGGGAGGGAGGAGACTCGTTTCTTGGTGTTGGCATTTATCCCGGAGTCAAGACCGTCCCATTCGCTCCGGGAAGATAGAAAAAGGGATGGAGGAAGGGATCGAGGGATCTCCAACAAGTTTGAAGTCTAGGCCAGAATGCTTCCATGGCACCCAAAAAAAATAGATTCCAAACTATGATCAGTGGAGGCACTATTATTTAACGATGGTTGATAGTGACGTCACTCATGACTCTCTCTCCCCCCTCATGTTTATGCATGTGTATATAAGGCGAGCGTTTTAAGCCGTGTAAAATTTGTTCCTGTGAAAATAGCTCTATCGCTGGCCATGGGCAGACTTGTATCATCAGTCCAAATGTTTTTATAATTCGTGTTTAATTATGTATATAGACATATAATAATTATCAAGGGTATGTAATACTTGTTCATAAACAAATGAGTTTCCTACGAATATACTTCGATTACGGGCAATAAAGCAAGTGGTTAAGAATATTATTATGTTTTTTTTTAAATCCTTGGTTAGTTACCATAATAAATTTAATCGTTTCATTGGAAGCTTTAAAAAACTATAGTGTATGCATTTTGCATTGTTATGCAAATAGCAACACCGAAAAAGACATGCATTCTGCAAATGTTTGCAACTTGTCTATGCAAGTCCCTTATCTCAATTTTTTTAACCCTCTCTTTTATGTAAAAAGTACATGCGTTTGATTACAAAGCATGCGATTATAAAGACTTTTGTAAATAGTAGGAAGCTATACAAAATTTCATCCATACTAAATGATGATAACACAAAAATAGGGTCCCCCCTTAATATGTACAAAGTATAACTTCAATGAAACTGGAACGTAATTTTTGTATCTTTTTTGTTGCTGTATGTATTGATAGAAATTGTATTATTGAGTTTGCTATAGTTTTTATGTTTAATAATAGTAATAGACCTTGCCTTTGGGATATATGCTTTACAGGTTGCAAGATTAGATTTTCGTTTCCGTGACGATGGATGTTTCATATGCGAATGTTGAAGTTAGTTTTAAGCCTACTGTTTAGGTATATATACGAGGTATGATCAAAAAGTATCCGACTTTTGGTTTTATTGGTCAAACGAACACAGCTATGGGGGCGGGACTTGCTGTGTGGTTGGGAGCATGACTACTGGGCATGCTCATTTTTTTCTACAGCTCCAATACAAGTCAGTCGGCGTCAGGCCATTCATGATTGAACAGGTGCAAGTGAGTGTCGTCGGATTTTATTTTATTTAAAATGTCAGAAAAAGTCGAACAGCGTTATTGCATAAAATTTTGTTTTAATCTTGGTGATTCGCAAGTGGAAACAATTCGCAAGATTAAAAAAGTGTTTTGGAAATGAAGCGATGGGCACCACACAGATAAAGGAGTGGTACAACCGCTTCAAAGATGGCCGCTTGTCAGTTGAAAGTGAACCACGCTCAGGGAGGCCCTCAACATCGAAAAACGATGCCATCATTGATCAAGTGAGGAACCTGGTGATGCAGAACAGCCGAATCACGATCAGAGAACTTGTAGACGACGTGAATATTAGTTTTGGTTCCATTCAATCAATTTTTGCTGTTCGACTTTTTCTGACATTTTAAAGAAAAGAAAATCCGACGACACTCACTTGCACCTGTTCAATCATGAATGGCCTGACGCCGACTGACTTGTATTGGAGCTGTAGAAAAAAATGAGCATGCCCAGTAGTCATGCTCCCAACCACACAGCAAGTCCCGCCCCCATAGCTGTGTTCGTTTGACCAATAAAACCAAAAGTCGGATACTTTTTGATCATACCTCGTATATATATATATATATATATATATATATATATATATATATATATATATATATATATATATATATATATATATATATATATATTAATAGGTTTCGAAAAAGACGCCATATTTGTCGTCATTGTTTCTTTGACAGCTAGACTCAGTAATAATTGTAGTTTCATCGTAAAGAAGTTCTCATTCCAGCAACGCATACAATTATTTATAAAAAAAATAGAAAGTGGTGATTGTTTGATTCAAATTTTAAGAGTATTCACCCCAATTAATGGTCAACATAATCGACTAGCAAAATCAACAAGTCAACGTTTTGAGAAATAAATGCCATTATATTTATTTTCCAGTGAAGCAAATAAATGCACATATTGTAATAGAATTCTTTTTAAGATGACCCAAATCGTCTTTTACTTAATCCTTCTCAATCCTGGGGCATCACAGTAACATCGTTGTGACGATTTTAAGTAAAAAATCTTGGCTTACAACCGTATAAGATCAAACTGACACAGGAACTACGGCTTCTGGACGATATTTCAAACGTCGGATATTTGTAAATGGTCTGCAGGAAAATATGAAAATGACTTTTAACGTCAAATCATCGTAAGCTTGTTAACAAGTTAAATATGCGCTATTGGACCAGCAATAATCCATAAGTGATTCATTGGGCGTCATTACTGAAATGAAAAAAGGACCGTGGTTTTCTATTTGTGGCATTTCAATATTGTAAGTAATATCCTGAATGACATACTGTGAATTGAACTTGTTTTAGAACTACTGTTTCTACTTCAAATGAGGAGGCGGTCCTCAGCTTTGGGGAGACGTTTTTATAAATGAGTTGCTTAGCCAGTCTTTGTCTGACTTTGAAATGCGAGACTTATAGAGATATAAAGATATATAGAGCTTATTCTCTTCAATAGCAGAGAAACATCGTTCAGCTGTCGCATGTGCTCAAACCAAACAAAGTAATTTGTACTACGTATTCGTAAGCTGTTCATAGAGATATAAATATTTGTTTATATTGGGCACAAAGACGTATTTCTCTGAAGGATCTAAAAGTCCTCTATGTCTTTATATCTCTATGTCGAGACCTTCTTATTTCTAATGACAAGTTTGTACAAGAGGGGAAAATGCTTGTAGGCGGGTAGTTCTTTCACCGTTTATTAATTTATTTTTATTTAACTGAATTTAGTTATAGGATTGTCCAATAACTGTAATAAAACACATAATAAACAAATCACATTAGCCCCTTATACAGCGAGCAATATGAGGTAAAAGTTTTTCACGAAATTAAATAACTATTTATATTTATGGTCAGTTTGTTCATAATACAATTTCTTTTTTCAGGTAAAGTAAAGGAGAGTTTAGTGGTCAACTTCAATTGTTGTAATATATTTCGAAAAGAAGAAAGCCACACACAAAAAAATAAAGAAAGAGTGATTTATAGCCATGGTAGAAAAAAATCCATGCCACAGTGGCCTATTTAGAGAAAAGGGCTTCGAAAAATGTAAGTTTTCATCATTTTGTTTAGTTGAGTGAATATCATTTCGATAGACCTTTAAAGTAAATATTATTAATCCTTAGGTATTTAAATATAACAATGGAGCTTTTAGCGAATATAATTATCCCTGAGCCATTATCAAAATAAGATATCAATTCATCGACATACGTTCAATATTTGTTATATTTCATGTGCATATTTGTATTTTGATTGCCATATACTGTACAAAAGTTAAATTATTAAATTTCAGAGGGCGGGTTTCGTATCCTTGTTAGACTTAAAAGACGTTCTCTTGAAAAATATTTCTTGAAGACTTACATAAAGATATTTTTGTCATTCATTGTTGTATATTATTTACGTGGCATCTTTCTGATTCTACTCGGCTCTTATAATACTTTAAGAAATATTCTAAAATACAATCAAGCTTTTTTCACGTCGACAATTATAGTTAAACTGGTATATTTGCTTATTCCGATCCCCTTATTTTCTTTTTCTTCTTTTTATTAATGTAAATGATAAAACTTTATTTCATTTACTAAATAAAACACAATTTCATTCTTAAACTTATAAAACTTATAAAGACTTTGACAGGATTCTTCATTTTAGACTTTTTCTCAAAAAATAAAATGGAAAAAGTTTTTTATGTTAAAAAATATATATATTACACAATTACAGAAGAATTTTTTATAAGTGTTTAAAACATGTGTATTGTAGAATAAAAACATCAGCAACCAGAGCATTTTTTTACCTAAGCAAAAATGGAGGCCGTGAACCATAAATTCATCAACAAATTTTACATGTGAAACTAAGTTCCAATGAACACGACATTTTTGGTGTTTCTAATATTGTTTTCATCAATTTGAATTACAAAAGAGTGTTCCTTTAAATAATGTTTTTAATTATTTGTAAAAATATATTTAAAATCATAAGACATTTTTTCATTGTTTGATGCATGTTTTTAAGAAATGTTCTGTGTAAGTACATTCTTATATTAAAGCCAGATCATTTTGGGGTTATTCAAAATCATTACTTCATTTAAAACTCAGCTACATAAAATTATATTAAATCATTTAATTAATAGAAGACCTTTCTATCCTTTTTTCGAGCTGTCTTCGTATAAGTCAGCACTCAACAAAGTATGTATATGATAAAAGTTCTCATGGAGCAACATATATACAGTGTGTTCCATCAGAAATGTTATTTTTAATTGCGAATAAGAAGTATTTAAAATAATTCAAATCGTATTATTGATACGCCATTTTTGTTCAAAAGAGGGGATTTTTATCATTATATAAAGATCTGCATTGATTGTCGACCTGAAAAATGTTTTCTGAACTTGAGAAGAAATGGATCATCCTGCAGTTTTGCAAAACAACCTTCTCCTTCCACAGTACGCCGAGAATTTATACTTCACTTCAAGATCAGTGGGAGGGCGGCGAAATCTTACCAGCTGATCCAGTTCACAAGAGTTCTTGATCATTTCAATAACACTGCTTCCATCCACAAGAAAAAACAAAATCAAAAAGAACGAAGCAGTGGTTCAGGAGGTAAAGAGTTTCTTTGAAGAAACCCCCAGTTGCTCACTCAGAAAACTTATCAGTAAATTTCACCCACCAAAACAACATTGTGGAGGATCGTAAGACATGATCTTCGATTCTGTTTTTATCATTACACTTCAGTTCAACCATTAACTGATACCACAAAGAGCAGAGAAGGCAATTTTGTCAGTGGATTCTGCAGCCATCATCCAACATTGTCGATAAATCATTTGGACTGACTGGAAGTTATTTTACTTCCATCAAAAACCACATAGAAAAAACGACGGGTGTGGACGAAATGAAAATCCTCAATATCTATGAAACAAATTATTGGAATGGTTCCAATCGTTCATGCATTCCTTGAAGATGATGGCTATTTGTCGTTGGTTAATGATGCTCATATCTCAGATTGCTCCAGGACATAATTTGGCCCAGGCTACGCCATTCTGCAACTCGTTCTTCACTTTGTGGATTCAAGACGGCGCTCCACCACATTGCACAAATGTAGCTTTAGAATTTCTAAATGAGAAGTTTTGAGGCCGAGTCATCAGCAGAAGGACGAAAAATCCCTGGTCAGCTCACAGTCCAGATCTCAACCCTTTTGGACTTCCACTTCTGGGCTGCGCACACACTCGAGTATATAAGTAAAACCAGATTCCATTGAGTCTCCTCATACAATGTGTCCAAACCTTCGGTGAAGGATATAGCCAGGAGAGATCAAAAACGTTTGGAAGAATGTCCTGAAGCGTGCGTCGTTCTGTCTTCAGGCTGGAGGGGGTCATTTCCAGCAACTTTGTAAGGCTTTCAGATATCCTCTTATGATATAGGACAATAATTTTTAATAATCATAAAAATCCATTCATTTCTTTAAAATGATGTATATTTGAGCAATTTGACGAATTTTAAGTACCTATAATTCGCATTTAAAATACATATCTGATGGGCACACTGCACATTGCTCTATTTATTAAATGACAGTTTCCGAGGTTGTCCTACTCAATTAGGCTTGATGATTAAAGAAGTTTGTACAACTTATTGAAGTCATGAACGAATATGGTTGATCACAATTAGGTGACTTTAATACCATTTTCAGACGTCAACGTCCTTTGTATGAATATGAGGCAAGGTTTCGATATTAAAACAAATATGATTGCCTCTCGTGGCATTTTAAAACATACTTAATTGATTTTGGGATTAAAAAATATATAACAGGTTTAGTTTAAATTATATCGCTAAAAATGTAAATATTTAAAACAATCATAATAAAAAACATAAATGACACTATTTTATTATTTAAACAAAAAGATTAAATCTACAATACAATACGAAATATAAGATAGGTACACCAGCATTTAAGAGTGTATTTAAAGTCGAAATATAAGACAATTCAGGAAAAATCTTCCTTCTTAATTATTTTAAAAATCAAATAAACAATGATACCTTCTTTATAAATTTTGAATATTATATTAGATGATTTGAATATTCAATATATTCTACGAATATGAAGGATATAGAGGAACTGTTGGAATTGTAGAATTTCCTGTGTGCAATACTTGATTTGGAATCTTTATTGAAAGATCGAGTAACGTGGCGTGGTTGCTATAATGACAAACTTTGTTGCTACCTATACGGTTCGTTGGAATTATCAAAGCCAAAATATATACATATATATGTATGTAGTGTTTGGATACATATATATATACCTATATAATAGAGAGAGAAAGGAATTCAATCTATTTATTTTCTCAAGCTTAAGGCTTTTGTCTTTTATAAAGTGAATCTGTTAAACATGAATTTAGCTCGATATTACATGTATTGCAAGATGATGATCTAGATATAACTATCTTAACAGATTTGTTATATGTCTTAACACAACTAACGAGAGTAAGTTAAATATTTGGCTGAACAATTTTATTCCGATCAGTATAACAAAAACACAGCATGTATATTATATGCCACAAGAAGTTTATCAGGATATTTGGACATTTATTAATAGTTAAACTCCACTAAAAGATTTTAAGGATGCATTGTTGGAAGAAGTAAGTTTTCGACAAAACGCCTTACAGGCGTTTGAACTTATTTATGATTTAAATTGGTTTTATCAATGCACCTTATGCTGCCAAATAAATTATTTGACTGAAATAGGTTTATACTTATCTTTTAATAAAACATTTCAGCACTTTTTCTCCCTCGTTTCTCTCTGCATTTAACCTATCCTATATTAAGCTACTTTTTCACGCCTTATACTTATTATGACATCCCCCTACCCTATTCATCATTATTCAAAATTCTTCAATGCCTAAAATGATCTATTAATATGTGCAATAAAATGTACTCAAATAAATACTGTCTTACAATATTTGCATTGATAGGTGAAATAAACTCAAGGACTGAAAAAGCACCATAGAAGAGCTCATAATATATAATCTACTGATCACACCATATCCTTTAGATATAATTGATAATACTTTATAGAAAAGCATGACAATGCCAAAAAACATTGATCACATATAGTTTTCCAAGAAATGACCGAAGGAATCATAAGTTTTTTGGGGTGTTTAACGTCCAATTGAATTGATAATAAGGCTTCTGACGTAATAGTTTTTTTAAATATATACATTCATGTTATTAAACATGAAGAAAAGAAACTAGTCTTTCATTATATTAGATTTAATGCCAGTACAAACAACAGAGTTTTTTTATTTATTAATGTATTCTATCTACATTCTTGTAAACGGGATAAATATTTTCCAAAAAATCAATGTCCTTTTATTATGTTATTTTGAAAATGCCTTTGTGACAAATTTGTTAATATATTATGGTGTTGCCGGCACAATTATTTGTCGATTATAATACTATCCCATTGTATATACTATATAATAATGACATAAAATTGTGACACAGGGTATTACATACTTCTTTTAGTATTTGAATGTGTAATTCAACTTTCCTCAAGGGATGACAAGGTCAATGCTTGTTTCTTGCTGAGATGACTACTCACGGAACCTTGCTCTTCTTCAGAGGTGTGACGTAATTTTAAATAGATTCATACTAAGGGATGGGATGTTCATGTTTGGTGTCCAAGCATACATAAAGAAAACATATTCCATTATGTGCACTTACTTATGAAAGCAATCAACAAAAATAAGAGGATGTGAAACAAACATCACAATTTATATGCTTAATCACTCCTATTTCAGAAAATAATCTGAGTAGAAAATAGGCAACAAGAAACGACCGGAAATGCAGGGTCAAGAAATGGAGTGCCTCCTCGGACTGGTTGAATGACAACACAGAGTGCAGGAAATCCGTGGATCCCTTCATGCCAATCCCGAGCACATGGATAAGGAGCACAATTCTTCACCTCATATAATAACTGCTTTGAATGAACGCCTTGGAATACAATTTGGGGGAAAGAAGAAAAACATGATTAATTTAATTTGAGGTCTATTGAGCACAACAATAAGCCCACAGCAGTAGGGGATTCACTATAAAAGAAGAAAAACTTACTTTTATGGATATGCTTGTAATAGTTTTGTATTTCTATATCTGGAGAGACAAGTTTGTTTACATTTGTGTTGATATATAAGAATCTTGGGAATGACAAGGAACGCTTTATACTTTGTTGGGGAATATATCCCATGTGACGTCATTATATAACAATATGACATGGCTCTTTCTGAGGGAACAAAAAGTCCCTTTGTGTCTTCATTTTTATTTTAAGTTCAGATAGATATATATATATATATATATATATAGGGTGACTCTTATTTCATGTATTTTGTATTTGAGAGTTGAGCTCTCCCTATGATTTTACCTTAGTGCATAGAGATCATCTTGTGCAAGTTGGAACGAAATTGAATAATGGGAAGTTTCTCCTCAACGGACCCAAAAGTCAAGTAATAAACTTATGTGCATAGTATTTTTTTGTCATTCGATCGCCTCCAATGTCCTCATCTTAAATGATATTTTCTAACAATTTGGTTCAAAGTGTAGTGTATGATTGCAAGGATTTCAAATTAGTTTTTTATGTTTTATGTATGTACATCCAAAATTAAATGAGATATTAAAGTTTAGAAATAGTCATTTTTGGGGTATTTTCCATAAAAACGACGTGTCCATATTTTTGTTGTTGTTACATCTCTCATCCCATTGTTCTTCTCGTCGAAAGGGATGACATTGTCTCTCTCTCTCTCTCTGTCTCTCTGCTCCTATTTGCCCCACTTTTTCTTAGTTATTTATAATACAATACCAGATGGGGCGACAGACGTTTTATTTCTCTTTTCTCAAAGCGACTTTGTTTATAAATAATTCCCTTAAATTGGAGCACATCTTAATTCGGATCAGATTAATAAAGTATTTTACTCCCTTCGTTTAAAACATCTCATTCAGCTTTTTAAGTACCTAGATTCACTCTCTTGAACCAACAGTTGAGCTTATACAGTCACAAAGTGGTAAAAACACAACAATTTATATGTGAAAGTATTATTATTATTCTACGCACGACTCTTTTATTCATTGAGCGAAAAAAAGGCAAATATTAATATTTGTACAATCTACTTTAGACACAAAAATATTTATTGTTTATAACTTCATTCGGAATTATTCATTCAATCCACATGCAATGCAGTACTGACGTAGTCATAGATTATTGAGTAGTCATATAACCATTTATGACTACCGGATCACTTGCCTATGGTATTTTAAAAACCTAAGCATTTCATTATAACAAGATTACTTTGTTGAAATGTAAATCTCATTCATTTTTTAGCCTTACTCCATAGTTTAAATACAGTTACAGCTTCATAGGATCAGTTTATATATGAAAAAAAATAATGAATGCGTAGTTAATCCATACTTGAGAAGTTAAGAGAAATCATAGATGTTTCTTAAGCTTTTGATATTACTTGTAAAAAACGAACTATTTGGGGATTTCAAAGATATCATAGGTGCTACATAAACTTTTGAAGGTTTTCAGCATCTATATCCATATAGAAAAAAGTAATAATGCTAATTAACTGAAAAATAGAATATTGTTGATAGAAAATGTGTGTCTCTTGTATATTATGATGATATTTCTGTAAGAAATTCGGTAGGAAGAAAAGTCTTATTAGAAAATTAATATAATTGCATTTTTGAATAATATAAATTACTACAAAAAATATTATGTCAAGGAATATAGTAATGCCAAAATATAAATAATGCTCAACAATATTATTTTGTGTCAAGACACATAATGATATTGAAAAATAAATAAAGGGAAAGTCTATCGAAGAAATATACCAAAAATTGGGATCAAAGACAATAGAATGGCATTGAGAAGTAAATTACGAATACATTTATCAAAGAAAAGTATTTTAAAAAAATAAGGCATAACGCCAATGATGAACTCATGAATCAAAGTCAAATTCTTTTGTGTTTGTTTCATAGACAGTTATAAAATGCAAGAGATATACTCAGATCCAAGCGATATAATCCCATATAAAACTTTATATCCAATAACTTAGTTTGTATCACGTGATCTACAACACAAATATATATTCTGTGAAATAATTATATTGATGTAACTTGTCCTAGACTTAATTGATCATTAATCTTAATTAGTTCTTTATTCAAGGCGTTCCTCTAATTGCATTCATTAGATACAAAGCCTCCTCCAGGGAAATTAATATATTTTGAGCAGCAAGATTTTTTGTAGGTAGTTTGTAAAATTTGATCAAAGAAGACTTGTATATATTACGATTTCATATCTAAGCGTCCTTGAACTTTTTCAAATTTATGTATTTATCCTTGATAAATGCATTTAAATTGAATTAATTATAACAAGATAATAGGTTGTTCCATAAATAATGAGGTCGACCAATTAAAACTCAAAATTTTCATCAGATCAAAAAAAATTCTCAATCAGTACACATAATCCCCTCCGACTGCAATGACGTCGTGGCAGTGTCCCCGGAGCTTCCTGAGTTGGTCGTAGAGCTCGTCTTCAATGACCCTCCTCATCGCCCGCTGAACTCCTCGTGGCCCCCAAACTCGTCCTCCCGGAGCAGGTGCTTCAACTTCCGGAACAGGAACCTGTCACACAGGTTCAGGTCGGGTGAGTAGGGTGACTGTTTCACCGGTTCCACGTCCCTCCGGGTCATGAACTCCCTGGTATCGGTGGCAGTGTGAGGACGTGCATTGTCCCACATGAGGAGACAATCTTTCAGCCGGATCTTGTCCTTTTTCCGGCTGAGAAAGCGCTTCCCAGTCGTCCTCAGGTACTCTATCATGGTGTTACGGTCGGCTGTGGTCCCGGCTGGTAGGGCAGTAATCGATACCCGCCTCGGCTTGCAGGTGAACTCATCAGAATCATCGTCTTCTTCGCTGTCTGTTTCACACGGGGGGTCGAGAAACGGGCCCCGTGGGTTCCGCCCAGACTTGCCTCCGCTCCGCCGAATCCCAGTAGAACCAGGACTCGTCCTGGACTAACAGATGAGACCCAAGAAAGTCCTCCCCCTGGTTCTGGAACAGCTTCAGGAAGTCCTGACAGCACTTCACTCGCTGCGTCTTGTTGGCTTCAGAGAGCTGGTGAGGGACGAGCACGCTGAGGAGGTTTCTTAGCCCGAGATCCTCCGTCAGAAGCCTGAAAACAGTTGTAGATGGTAGGGACACCTCTGCAGCAACTTGTCGAGTGGTCATCCGGGGGTTATCCTCGACCAGGCGCTTCACACGGGCCACATTCTCCTCTGTCCTCGTCTCCAGGGGACGTCCAGGACGGGTCTTCTTCTCCAGGGCAAAAACACCCTTATCGAACTCAGTGTGCATCTGTGGAGGGTGGAGAGGCCGGGGTAGGAGTCAGGGAAGGTAGAGAGCAGGTCATCGGGAATCTCGTTGATTGTCCTGGCGAGCTTGATCCGGATCAAGAAGTAGGAGCGAAAGTCGGGTGTCTCCATTTTCAGCGGCGAGTAGAATGAATGATAGAAATGACGCGAGTACTCACCTTATATACTAACCTGAGTGGCGCCATACAGTCTGTTCCCATGCAAAAATATGCGATAAGAACGCTCCCGTTGAAATTTTTGAGATAGCGTGTGAACTTTTCGAGATAGCTGACATACCTATTATTTATGGAACAACCTAATATAAATTGCTTTAAAATATTGTCCTATGTCGCCTTAAGTAAAGTAGTAAAAAAATACAGTTATAAAAAACTTGATCATTTAAAAATGTATTTCTATGTTAAAATGGATACCACATAAATTAAATTAAATACTTGGTCAAAATATATGTGTTTGCAACAGAAAAGTAAAAGTTCCTTTCTTTAAATGAAAGCAAATATATTTAATTATAATGTTTGAACAAAACAAAAAAAAACTCTTCATAATTCACTTATGAAGTCTCATATATTTTATAAAGAAATATTTTGATGAAATAATAATAATAATAACTTAAAAGTCATTGAAGAGCATTGAAAACAAATATAAAAGGCAAATAAAAATGATAATTTGGAGGAAGTCATCCGATTTGCTCCACTTTATATATTCTTCTGTAAAAGGAGGTGTTTGAGTGGAGGGGATGTGGATTTAATTGCATTTTATGGGTACCTCACCTGAATTGAGGAAAAATATAAATTATGATTTTTTTCACGAATATTTATTATATTTATCTTTATTCATCTCCACAAATTTATAATTGTTATTGATCATTTAGAGCAAATGGATTTTAATCTATCTACAGAATGAGTAAAAATACTACCATGCTGACTGAGTTCATGACAAAATATAAGGTTTTAAATACGCACCTGAGGACAATATATAAATTAGGATGTTTTTTAAACATTGTCTTTACATTATGAGGGAACGACATAGATCCTAAATATATATAATGCAATTATTCCACCTCATTCAATTCAAGAGCCATACAACAAAATATTTATTCATTAGAGGCAATTTGGTCTTCTCGTTTGATAAATCTATGCCAATTTACATCAAAGGTCCTTCTAAGAGTTCATTGGTCGCCTTTCATTATCACGTGTTTCAACTCCACTCGTCAACAAATATGTTTTCCGAATTGGGATGAAAAGTATGTGGCATTCAATTAGCCTGAAGTATGTGAAAATGCCATTAAATAAACACGAAAACAAGAACTTTTAAGAGATGGATTGGGTTTTCAAAATGTTATTTATTTAGGCTTATAAGTTGTATTCCATGCTGATAAATACAGTAATTACAAAATAAACATTTATACTGAGAGGCCTTTAAGGTTTTCTTTGATCCATTTCATCATATATGTATATCCGCCTTGATTATACGCAGGATCCTTGAATAAACAAACTTCTGTTAGCGTAAGCAGTTTTTTGTTTGAAAAAGTAAAAGAATAATAACTTATTCGTTTAGGGCATTTCATGGTTGATTGAGTAGCCCACCAAATATCTGATATGATTGTAAAACCAAACAATGTTGATTAAGGACAAAGGGCACGTTTTTAATAATATTAATATATACAAACAATAGAGGCACAGCAAATACTATTTACAACACAAAAAAGTGTTAGCAATTTTTTATCTAAAAGGGTATTAAGCAGAACTGATATCCTAATAAACAAAATAGGAACACGTTAAATGTTAGTGGTAAGCTCGTAAACCTGATATTTGTGTTCAATATTTAGGAACTCAAAGATATATTACTTTATATTTTCCGACTTTACTAAGAGCAAATCATTAAGCTATTCAGAACTTTTTATATAAATGTAATACATAAAATGGTTATTTTTATATTTAAAAATTAAAATTTTCTTAAGAGTTTGTTTTTAAATCACACAGTGTAAAGACTAAAGCTACTTAATGCCTAAACTAACGAGTTGAATTCAGTGACTATATCAAACTAAAAGAAGTATTTAATAGAATTAATAAAGCGTTTCACCATATATATCCATATCAATTTGATTCTTTATCCTTGAATGTTTTGATATGGGGCGTATAGGATTAGCAAGATTCTAAATATTAATGTACTATATTTACTAGCTTCATAATTGATGAGCATGATTAATTGAAAGAACGGCAAATATTTTATAAAAACCATTACTGAATAAGGTATCCCTTCACTCGTGACATTGATTTATTATTTATTTTCAATTGTAGTTCAGTTAGGTTTGTATATTAATAGGCATAATAATTTTGAACTTTAATATTTATCAACAGAGTTTAAGAAATTATATTTTACCTTCGTAATGACCAACTTTTGATAAAGATCTTTTAAAAATAGAAGATACAAATGAGTAGCCAAATGATTTTTTTATGTTTTTATGAACTACATAATGGTGCATCCCTAATAATCTCAAGCAAGAGAGGGAGGGAGAAGACTCTGGTCATGACCCGTTGAGTGGGAATGAAGCTACAAGTGAGAATAAGAATTATAATAGCTTTTAATGTTATTTGTTAAGACACAACTGTAATATTTCAAGAAAAATATAAAAATTGTTTATGAGTCCATTTACTCACCATCAACCACTTTATGTAATAAATCCAAATAACAATTATACATTATAAGGGTAATGTTGACGAACACATTCTTAAGTAGATATTTTAGTTTGAAAATCGTCTTCATGAATGAAGAATGAAATATTATTTTAAAAAACTGCCTAAAATTACCTGCATTCAAGATACAACTATTTTATTATTCATTAGACCAACATGAAATGTTTTAAATTATTTGTAGAAGACAACTTAATCATCTTAAAATGCCGAACATTCAGTGAATAACCCTAATATTTGAATACTTCATATATAAAAATCACGTAGACGATTTATAAATAATTTTATTTTCATATCGTTTTAAAATAGAAAAGGTATAAAGCATTCTTGTATTTTATATTTTCTGTAAATTTACTTTGAAACAAAATAAAGTCGTTCCCTAAATATATAACTTCATTTATAATTCATATTTATTTATACGGCTAACTTTTCTATCAAAGTTAACGAAAATATTTACATAAAATATGTAAATGAAGTTCTAACAAATAATAGTTGAATATAAATTAAAATTTAAGTGAAAGTCAATGAGGAGCAAGAAAATGTTTCATGATTTTTTGTACATATCAAACTGATGAGTATACAATTAGACTATATATACTTGTCACATTGAATATGTTAATGAATCTGATTTTATGCAATTGGGACGCCAATACACCTTATTCAACAAGTCGCAATGTACTATATTAATAATGCATGTTTTGGGGGCAAAAAGTAATCAATAGTGTTTCATAAATGAATACATATAAAAATATTAATCGAATATATAATATAATACTTTTTGTACTTCACTCCAAAAATGTTTTTGTTTAGATGTCTCTTCTTGTAGATTTCGTTTATGATATTGCTACTTTGTAATAGGACAAATGTTCTATGGATAGCATACGAATCGAGGACGAGTCTTTGATCCAAGGCAGAATAGAATCCATCAGTATCATCATAGTCTATACCAGGGATGGGCAACTTTTTAACTTGCGGGCCATTATGGGCTATAAAATTTGAAAAAGGGGCCACAGCTGGTCATCGACTGTCCACTTTCCTTTTCTATTGGTGAACCGCAGTATTGTATGGACAAGATTTAATGAATATTTATGTAGCATTATTATTTTATTTACTGGACAAGCTCGGCGGGCCGGATTAAATTGTCTAACGGGCCGTATACGGCCGCGGGCCTTAGTTGCCCATATCTGGTCTATACTCTAAAACGAATAACCTTTTTAACCATAAGGGAGTGCGATAACCGTGTGCGTTAAGGCGTGTTCAACTCTCAATGTTGGGGGCGCAGGTTCAAATACTCCCGAGAGGGGATGGTCATTTTTGGTTTACCTAATTGATAAGATCCTAGGTTCGATGGACTAATTTTAATGCTATAATGCTTATTTATATCCAGTCGGATACTGCAATTCTATCGAACCATATAGGCAAAAAAATTTGTTTACTCATTCTACCTCGGAAAGCCAAGCAGATACCCCATGTCATAGATCCTAAAAATGACTGGAATCTTTTTTCCTATAGAGAGAGTATTTTTGAGTCATTGTTTTTGAAAGACAAAATCAGGCTCATAAAATAAATATTAAGATGTCTCGTTACTCTGCTGACAAAAAATTCCGAATAAATATACATAGATTATATTGTTTAATATATTATTATTTCAATATTCAATAAGCAATGAAGACAAAAAAGCTGGAGCATAGGTTTTTCGACATTGTAAGAAAGTGGCACGCTTTGTTAGATAGTTTATGATTAAGGTGTATTTAGCTCAAATACGTAATTGCAATAGTATTTAACTGCATTGAATTGATGGTTATTGATAAGTCTCTTTTTATCTCTCGAGATAAATATTATTGCTATTTATATTCATTTAACGGTAAGGATATGTTTTTTATATTTTCAGACAATTTGATTATTTCAAACATGATACTGCTTTTTTATATCCTTTCTAATAACTATTATATCGGGAGTTTGTGTTGCATAAATATTATTAGCCCAATTAACGCTCAGACATTAAGTAGTCAGTTTTCCTCACAACTTTAAATTTGAATCAAGTATTAAAGTATCATATCACGTAATGACTTTTTTGAGAAATTTGAAGATAAACAACAACACAAGCTGTGAATTTTTTTTGAATACTTCATGAGGATTATAAGTTGTTTTATCATAGACGATTTTTAAATCACTAAAATGAAAATGTTTATGGGCATTGCACAGGGAAAGAACTGTGATACACCTTGCAAGAATAATCATACATAAGAAAGGTTTGGGATGGAAATATAAACAAAAGAGAAAAATATATATTAGAAAATAGTTTGATTTATCTAAATTCATTTCATTTTACGAATATCATCATAGTTACAAGGGCAAATCAATTTTATTTCGTAATAAATATATATATATATATATATATATACAGAGTGTACCAGCAAAATTTAGAATTTAGTTTAACTGTCTCTGGCTACCCTAGGGCGAGTTTTTGTGATTTTTTACATTAAAACTTCTGTTGTACCAGCCATGTAGAGCGCTTGTTAATACACATGTATTAACACATAATATACATTGTTTTCACTCACTCTTCACCATGAGTCATGAGAAGAAGAATCGTGAGAGGATCGCTGACCAAAGTGGACAAAAAGAGATCGTGGAGATTGTTGGCTCCTCTCTGGCTACATTTTACAATGTTTCAAAGCTCTAAAAGATGAAAATTGTACTGGCAGGACTCCAAGCAGTAGAGGAGCAAATAAGAAGAGGACTGAGGACTTTCTGGGAAAGGTCAAGGAGGCGGTGAAGGAGGATTCCACAAAGTCAATTCGGAGAGACTGGCTTTGACCATGGATGTCGGTACTTCTACCATGTCAAGGGCTTTAAAAGATGACCTGAATCTAAAATCTTATGTCAGGAGGCCCAGGCATCTTTTAACCAAATCAATGAAGGTCAAGAGGCTCGGAAGGTGCACCAAAATTCGTTCAACCTTTAACAAGAAGAAGTCCACTGTGACAATTTTCTCAGACAAGAAGACTTTTACAGTGGACCAGGTCTACAATCGGAGAAACGATCGATACCTTGTGGAGTCAGTAGATGAGGTCAAGGGAGTCTACAAAACCAAACACCCAGCCTATGTGATGGTTCTAGGAGTCGTAGCATCTGACAGGAAGACCATGCCTCCATACTATTTTCGGGCTGGAGAGAAAATTGACCACCATGTCTATGTGAAAGTCCTGAGATGCCATGTTTTGCCTGGTTGAAGGCAAATTACCCTAGTGGCCACTATGTGTGGACTCAGAATGGAGCTCCCTCCCACACATCAAAGTTGACCCAGGACTTCTGCTCAAGGAATTTTGCCGATTTCTGGCCTGCAAACTACTGGCCACCCTCAAGCCCAGATCTCAATCCCCAGGACTTTGCTGTGTGGGGCTTTTTGGAGAGGGAGACCAACAGCACTCCCATCCCAATGTTGATTCTTTCCAAGCCTCCATCACTGCTGCCTGAGCCAACATGTCTACCGACTTCATCAAGGAGAGCTGTGCTGCTTTCTGCCACCGTATTGATGCAGTCATTGAAGCTAGAGGAGGCTACATTGAATAAGAAAGATTGCCAAGATTGTCCTTTTCAACTTTTGTATCAGATGCTTCTTTATAAAAGATCAAATAAAATTTCTAGAAGTAAAGCAAAAATTGATTTACGATTTTCTAAATTTGCTGGTACACTCTGTATATATGTGTGTGTGTATATATCAATTGATGGATATTTAATTAATTTTGGTTTATATACCTCAATAATAAATTAGAACAAATTTAAATAACATAAAATTGTTAAAGACACAGGTTTTACTCCCGCAATGGATATGTTATTTTACGAAAACTTGTTAAAAACATACTAGGTTCAATAAGCCAATTCAAATTATCTAATGCTGATTTAAATCCAAAGAAAACTACAATTACTCAAATATGCGAAATAATCGATAATAAACATCCAAGATCGTCATTGGCTTGGAAATCAAATGAATATTTACTTTAATAAATCCTCTCAAAGTATAATCCCCGCCTTGTTTTGTTTATCTCTACCTAAACTCACAACCTTGTTATGTTTTGACCCTTATATACCCCAGCCATTTGTGTGAAAAGTTCCTCATCCATTTACAAAGAATTTGCTTTTCTTCAAGCATTCAATCAGGAAGATACATTCTTACATTATACATGTTTTATTCTTGGTTCTGAGTAATTCCCTACCTCTCTGAGGACTTGCTACATAACTTAACTCTCTCTTCTTTATACCATTCCCACAATCTAAATAAGATATTATTATTATTATCTTGAATACATCTTTTGGGTTACTTTCACTAAAAACTTTTTCTATGGGGAAGATACAAGTAAATTTTTCTATTTACGTGATAATACTGCCTAATGTAGTAGTTCACGTATAAAACCTCTTTAAGAAAGAAAAAAAAAGAACAAGTACCTTATAAGGTTTAGCGAATAATTTCGGACATTTCTTATGTCGTCATATTATGCATTTGACATCAAAATCCGAACCATGAATAGCTATCGTGAGAATAAGGAGCAAATATAATATAATATTTCTCTCAAGCTGATACAAGACCTTTCAACGCTGGTTTTTACGAACGCATCAAAACTTCACTGCTATTTTACATCAAAAGTGGCTATCGGCGGTCAGTAATATAGCATGACTCCCTCTGGTTTTCCTTCGTTTATGCAATGCTTTTAAATATACTTTTACAAAAAAATTAACCATTTAAAATTTTTGAGAAATATATGTTTTATATGTTTTTAATTACTTCCTGATATAAAAAGTGCACTTTGGATTATAATGATTAATTAAGTATTTTTTACGCATTGAACATTATTTAAGCTACTTCCTTATATATATATATATATATATGTATTGATTCATATGTGACAATGTTTATTATCTCACGCAGGAGTTTAACAATAACAATATCATCGTATACATGTGTAAAAATATACAATACTGTTTAAATGATATGTTAAAAATGGAGTTAAAAACTAGCTGTTCATAATCATATATATTTATATAATACTCGTCAATACAAATAAACATATTTTCTTGATACGCTTCATATTCGTCAACAACCTAGTCTTTAGAGTCTAAAAAAAGGTCTATTTATGATTCTTAAGGAAAAGATCCGCGAGGACAACATTCAGTACTATTGTTTAAATAGATTCAAATAGTATTATTGTTTACGTAAATAAAGAATGAAAATTTTATAAGGAATTATTCCAACTTTATTAAATTATATTGAAGGTTAAAAATGCATTAATTAAGAAATAATAACTTAGACCAACATGAATGGTAATTACACGCAATTATCAGTTTTTATTTCACCAAAAATAATACATTTATATTTATTAAAAATAACTTAAAAACATCAACATGACTACCCTCTTTTCTTTTTCTTTCTTGAAAGTATAAAAGAACCCAAGTAGGAGCTGTTATTTAAAAACATGGTTGGTGCGTCAGCACTTATGTTCATCTATTGGCACTAAATATTATTTGACGAAAATTTGCAAAAGATAACAAAGCCATAAATTGATCATAACTAAATTGAGTAAAACTAAACTTTTTCAAAATGAGTAATAACAAAAAAGTTTTGCTTCACAACGAAACCTTGAACGCATTTCGGGGGGGGTAAGGGGGGGGTCAAACCAAAATCCATTTTTCTAGGATCATTTAGTTTCGTATGACGCAACTTTCGCAGGGGGTGATATTTGATCTCTTAATATTAGGTTTCTATATGTAATCCCCTAATATATATGTATATAACATCATTAAGCTTTTATCTTCAAAATGTATGCATATATTTTGTTGTTCTTATTCATCAAATAATTATTTGGCAGCATCATTATTTTTTAGAAAATGCGACTACTAAAAAGAAAAATGAACACTGAGTGTTGCATTTACTCTATTCTTTATAACTTTGTATAAAGATCAATATGAAAAACTTTATCCCACCTTTGTTTATCCATTTATTTTTTACATATTTTATTTGTAAATGAAATACAATACCAAAAGGACTCGAAATACCATTTTGAAGTATGTGAGTGTATTTTTTACGGTGACTTTTTGTTACTGCCTCAAAAAGTCTGTATAGTTTCCCTTACTACTATCATTGTATACCCATTTTTCAAATTTCATTCTTTGCTTCCATATTTCAAAGAAAATGCGCAATATAAAAAATGAAGGGGCATTCTATGAAAAATCCTCATATCATTGTTCCAAAATAAAAATCCATTTTTAAATTTCCATTCCAAAGACTCTCTCATGTGCAAAAGATAGGGTTTTACTTCTTAATAGCTTTTTGATGGTATATTTAGTTTGGCACAGGTGTTGCTCATATTAAATTATATTCAAGGAATATTATTTTGCTCCGAACTTATTAGGGCGTGAGTTGTATTTAGGTTATATTATTTTGGCAGAGTTCTAAACACATATAATTAATATATGCATCTAAATGGAGGTAAACATTTAAAAAAATACGCAAATTAACATTAAGTTTTCTTTTAACCTCAATAAGAACATTCTAATTATAATAAGAGATTAAAAAATTATGAATCTGTTGGTCGCTGAACTAAGAGTATACATTAAGTTTATTTTGATGTGAAACACCAGATAATTTTTTGACGTCACTAAAAGGAAATAGTGTAATACTATTCTTCCCACTTGCCGGTTATTGGCATGACGTCACCCGGCAAGCGAAAAGTCAGCTTTCTTGCTAATATTAACATACCTTATACTATTTCAATATACCTTGGTTCCATCTATTCGCTACATCACTTTTTTCTGCAATAGTACAAGATAAATTTGAAAATAATGAATAAAGATATGATACCTATCTTCCAGTAGTGTAATAATTATTATCAATGGATGGTTAATATTATATAGTTTGATATAAATATAGATTGTTGTATTAAGTTTAAATGAGAATCTGTCATAAAACTGACAAGTTGATTTTTTAACTCCTATTATTTAACAATACTTTTTTTTGTACACAGGTACACTTAATTTTACCATTCATTCACATTAAAAAAAAATCACAACAAACTTATAAAACACTCAACATCCATGTATTTATAATACTTATAAAATCATGGGGAGGGGCACCCTGCTACATACTGAATTATAAATATAAAACTGCGTTAGTTGTTTAAAAAATTATTTTTTCTTGATGTGGGCCAACATCAAAGAAGACAAATTATAATGTCAAGAGCTAATATCAAATTAAATTCTCATAAAACAAATTTACCAAATGTCCCAGTATTCTGGATCATCTGCCGCATTCCATTAAAAAGTGCCTTAATTTTCTCTTGCATGCCTACAAAAGAAGCAAAACCTTTCTTCTGTGTTTCTCCCATGAGTAGCACCCCGAGACAAAGTGTGGTTACTATTTTGTACTTAACCAAGAGAGAAAATTGTTTAATAAATTTGATTGAAGACCTTTTATTATTTTTTTCGTAGACGCTTCTACTCTATATTCCTCACGTCTAATCTCAATCTGGCCAATAAAGAATTTATTTGCTCCCCTTTCGAGTAAGCGGTTCCAAATCTTACTGTTTCCATCATTGAAATAAAATTATAAAAACTGTTCCTTTGACCATTTCTTTCTTCCGAAACTAATTTTACGAGGATACTCCTCCTCTCAGACGTCATTTATGGTAAAAACATTTTCTTCGTTATAAATATCCCCAATGCAAACAAGTTTCTTTTTAATAGAAGTGTCTTTAGGAAAGTCAATCTTGTATTGTTTTCAATTGGCTCCTGCCACTCCATTTTCTAAAAGTTTTTCACTTATTTCTTTAAATTACATCCGTTCAATTTCCAAAAAGTTCCGATTTCCTGAGATGCCTCATAACTTTATACTTTATCGTTCAAGCAAACTCTTACCTGAGATTTCTTCGTCTCTAAAACTTGCAGTTTATGGTCTAAGGTAATGCATGGTGTGGCGGCCCACGGGCGAACCGCCCGAATGGACATTCATTGGCCCGTTACGTAGTGGTTGAGAAGGGTTTTTATAAATAAATAATCTTATGAGACAATATCAACAAATTTAAATCTACTTTTGTTTAGTGTGTTAGTGTTGCAAGGCCAAAAATGTAACGGTAATTGGCCCCCGAGGTCCCACTGAAAAAAGTCCGGCCCCCTGACCGATTTCACCCTGGCATCCCTGGTTTAAGGTAAGGTTTTACCTTAAAGTAACCTCTTTCGAAGTATTATTTTCCATAAAGTTCCCTGTACTGTAATTCTCCTGAACCATTTGAATATTACTGCCTTCCAGAAACATTTTATGCCAGCAATCCTAATACACACAAAAAATTGGTGTGTGAATCCGTTTCCATGAAATCGCTCTGGGGCGTCCATTCGGGAATAAAAAAACTTTCACAAATTTCCTTGATCTTCTTACATAAATCCTCTGAATATGGCATTAATTTTAAAAGTGCGTTTTTTTGGTAAATTAATCTATTCCAAATAAAAACTCTAGAAAAATATCCTTTTAAAAAAAATTTTTGCATACTTTGACGTGTTTTGTTGGAAATATCCTCATTATTACTTTTTTTTAAATCTTTGTAATCTAAAGTTTTGTATGTTCCAAGAATTACCTATATATTTTTTCCTGTATTCCATTTTCAGTTGAAATTCACTTGAAAATTTGCCATTAAATGAGTGTTTAAATTTATTTCAAGACCCGAGTGTGTGTTAAAATATTCCAAGTAATTTCAATAATAGTCTCTTTAAAATAATCTTGAATTTTCTCCAGATTACCAGAGTAGATATTGTTATATCATCTGCAAAGAATTCTACTTTATATCTTTAAGAATACCACTATGTATCTTATACGAGGTGTTGATCATTTTCAACAAAACTAGAATCTTTCCCTTGTTTGGGGATCAATATCAAAGAAATGCTGTCTTCAAAATAACCAACCGATTGCGCTTCTTCAAAAACTTCCTCCAGTAATGGGGACAAAATGTCATTAAAAGCTTTATAAAATTCCATAGTAAACCGTCCGGGCCCGGACTTTTATTTGTTTTTTTTATAATCTTCTACGTATTTTCTAATTTCTGTACTGCTAATTTTTTACTCAAGAAGTTTTTGGCAATTACTTCCATGTGAACCCTTTTTAACAACTTCACATTTTATGTGTCTCACAAAATCTGCTGAGTTATAAATACATTTAAAACATTTATCACCCAATTTTACATTTACGACAAGTGTAAAGCTTATTATAAAATTTCCTACCCATTCATTGATCTTTATAGGATCATTCACTAAGTGTCCATTTTCATCATAAATTGCTCTTATTTTCTTCTTCTCGCCCTACATCGTTCTATGTTTCTAAGCCTGCCTAACAATACTTGTTCTTGGGTACTAGTTCAAACCAGATCGTAATAAATGGCATTTTGTAAAATTATAATTTATTTTCTGTAACTTCTCATCTTGGAGTATTCCTCCTCTTCTTCTTCCCTCCTTGCCTCCAATTCCCTTATTCTTAATTTCCTTTCTTCGCTCAATTTGACCCCTAATTTTTTATACTTAACAATACTTGATGTATCATTTTTCATGACTTAAGACCTCGATTATAGGTAGAGTTCGTAGTTCACTGCACATGCAATATCGGATAAAAGTGTTGTTACTTATACATTCAAATATTTTATAAATAATCACTTAATTTTTTTTAAATAAATGTTACAAAATAAACATTTCAAGTATTTTATACTCCTAAATCAATACACCATTAAATTATTAGTACTTTGTATGTTATTGTTTGTTGAGAATTTAATTGTATAATCGTGTTTGTTTATTGCTGTGCATAGTTATATATGGATCACCATATGGTTGATTTTCAGCAAGCAATAATTTTAAACTATAATGTTTATTTGTGTATCTTTTACACAATTGCTTGTCTGGAAGAAAATTAAAAAAATAAAATTAAAGGTTGTTTCTTATAAATTCAAATATTTTATAAATAATCACTTAAATTTTTTCAATAAATATAACAAAAAAAAAACATTTCAAGTATTTTATACTCCTAAATGAAACTTCCAGATACAAAAGATAACATTCTAAACAAATATCAACCATCAAAGAGTGATTCGGACTGTAAAGTATTAACAGCCAGTCTGATTTCTTCTCGCGACGTCATCTCATTTAGAATCTGAGCTCCCTGTAAGAGCTTTAAAATATGGGTATATCATTTTATATGAGGAAAAAACTATGGCTTTCTCGCAGCTCTCTAACTAGAAAATGCCTCTTTAGCTTGTTAGTTTGGAAGTAATATATAATTATAATGGATTGGATTATTAACTATAATAGGAAGGCCGTCATTACTTTTATGGATGGAACTAATCATTTATGATTAATATTATACGAGAATAAACTAATCGCTCATATTCGCCAAAAAATTAGTGGTTATATATACAAACAACCGCAAAGACATAAATTTTAAGAGTTAAAAAATATATATATTGTTTATATACATTAAGAGTGGCATATTATTTTTTATTTTTTTTGCACTTTAAATATTTTATCAAGAAATGCAAAACTTTCAGGAATTTTTGGTTAAGAAGGAGATACGAGATCATAGTTATTTTTCTATAAAATATAAAAGAAAAGATATCCCTATCAGACCTAATGGGGCTCATAAATAGCTTCTATAACACTTTATAAAAGAACATCAACAATACGTCTGGTATTAAATTAATTTCCTTTAAATTAATCATTATTATTGAAGTCTGTAACGCCCACCATTTCAAGAAATTTGCGGAAAACTATATTTTTACTAAATTTTTAAAACTTTGACCTCGTTGCGCGACCCCATAATGTTGACTGATTTTGTTCAAACTTTGTATGTCGTCTTCTTTTATCACCCAGAAACAGAAAACTCACAATGTTGCTTACATTTCAAATATTTGAAAAATAAGAACAGCCCTAATGCTTATAATATGTTGAAGAAAATAAGCAATGTGACTCAAATTATTTTTCAAATTATATTTCAAGAACAAGAACAGCTTTAACTATGTTTTTATGGTTATTGTATCCTTAAAAAAGTAATTTTAACTCTATAAAATATTTTACTTTATCTTATAAAAATATTAGTTTTATCATTGGCCTTCGATTTTCTCTTTCAGATAATCTTCTATATATAATTAAATTAATATTACATATTATATATAAAAACAACGATATATGTATATATATACATATATATACACTAATTCCTTTCGTTCGTTCGTTTCCCTGTATCTCCCGAACGATTCATTACATCTTGACAAAATTTCAGTGAAAGGTTTTGAGAGCTCAGGGAGTACCATACATATCTTGGCACTCTATGTTCGTTGAAATGACATAAAATAACTTATTTTACCAAGCCTAAGGATGTCTAAATATCCAACCTTATGTAATTGAAAAAAGGAAGAAATTACAAAAAAAAATCCCAATGTTTTGTTTCTAAAAACTGATTTTAATTTGAAAAATTACATGCGATGCCATCACTTGAAATATTACTATGACTTTTATTTCTATTCTAAAGACAATTTTCAAGTTGGAAAACCCCTGGCTACACCGGTTATCACCCTTTATATATATATATATATCATTACCTCCGCCAAGGAGGTATTGTTTCACTGGCGTTGGTTTGTTGGTTTGTCAGCAGGATAACTATAAAAGTACGGAATGGATTCGGATGAAACTTTGTGGAGTTGTTGGAAATGCCAAAGGAACAAGTGATTAAATTCTCTGAGTGCTTCTTTAAGATGCAAAATGAGCTAAATACAACTAAATATTTCAAGTTAGCCTACTCTGCCAATAGATGTCGCTGTGCTCTCCTCTTGATGACGTCAGTTTCTTTTTCTTTCCATGTACCTTGAGAGTGTAAACAATAAAGGAGCAGTATGTAGAGTTAAAGGGACAGTGCGTAGAGGGGTGGATGACAAAAAGACCAAGTGATTCATTTGGTAGGGATCGGCGGAGGTTTGCACTCTCTGAGTGCTTCTTGTTTTCTATTATAGTATTATGTAATTAATCATTTTAAAATTAGTGTTAAATCTTTGTGCACTTCTCCATCTGATCCCTGAGTGGAAGCAAACAAAACTATATCAGATAATAAATGATTTCCAATCAAATAAATGAAGTATTAAAAAAAGTTTACTCACCTTTTTTTTTTAAAGTTGCACTGCCAACTTGAAGGAGTTTTATTGCCTCAGGCAACGCTATCACAATCAAATTGATGAATGATCTTCAATAAGTGTATATATTTACAATAAATCTTTAGAAACTGATTGGGATAATAACTTCTTTTATGTTTTTTTTCTCCGCGATCATTATAGGCTTTCTTTTTTATTATGAGCACTCATGGCTCCTAAGAACGTTTGATCTTGTAAGTGAGGACCTTGCATGCATGGATAATTGAGTTTAGGTTTGATGGATTTACTTGATGATAGCGTTGACTGTAGGCAAATAAAACTCTTTCAAGTTGCAATGCAATGATGGGATTCCATTTATGGCCATTTACATATAACAAATGATAAGTTGACATAGAGAGAGATCTCAAAGCCGGACAATGACCAAACAGTGATGATATCTGCTGCCGCCAGATATGCCATCCTCGCTTCATGACTCCATCTGACACCGTGGACAAGTGCCGGAACTATGCAGAAGCGTCATTGAAAATTGACACGCGGATCCGTTCCGCCGTAGGCAGCCGAGGCCGGCATTTGTATGAGTCATATTCCATAATTAATGGCATAGTTGTGCCTTCAAATAATAATAAAATAATTTTGTAAAATACCTCAATCACGGCTTGTTTATTTTTCATTAACATCTACCCGCCCTGATTGTAAAATCCATTATATTCTTTAATTTAACTCCGTTTATTGAAAATATTTGTCATCCACTTCCATGTTATTTTTAATTTTATATAAACTTATTAGATAATGGTATAATCGAAACAATATAGAAAATACTAAAAAATTAGGTAATGGATGATATTTTATAAATATATTTGATGATTTAATAAATAAACTTTGAAAGCTCGTAGTCGAATAGATCCTTAGTTAATGGTATACTTTTTAAATATCAACCTATGAAAATAACAAGAAAATAAATATTATTTATCAGTACAATCTGAAAGTACGAATATCGGGGTTTTATGAATATGTTATAAAATACAAATCATAACTTCATCAACATTCAAAGCGTTGTTAAATGGTTCTACTTCAGTACTTAAAAATCTGCAATAATATTTGAAAGGTGTTTTCTTGTTTGGTTTCCAAAAAACAAAAAAACCGATGAGATGCTTCAAAAGCAATTACTTATACAATCATAAAAGCTAAGGCAACTTACTGCAAAGAGGTTGGCCACAAATGAATACATCCGATCGAGGAACTCAGCCATAATGCTCTCAGCGGCTGCAAAATATGGAGCACTTTCGCTACAGATACTGTCATTTCGGAAAACTCTTGGAGTGTCGCCACAAATAAAATAATAATTCCCATCAAAAGTCGAAGAATCTTTTAAAGATAGTAAAAAATTATTGAAATTTTATAGATGTTTTTTTCTAAAATATTTATTTTAGTTGTGCATTCTATGTTAAACTATTTATTTGATTTTATATTTGTATGACTGTGTTAACGAATAATTTTGCAGGAAGAACCAACTACTGATGAAAAACATGCCTAAACACATCATTTCGTCCACACAATGTGTTTCAAATCTTAATGGACAGTTTTTAGACAATCGCACAAAAATGTTTTGGCGAATAAATAAACATGGAAATAATGAATTTTCCGGGAGATTCCACCACCGCTAATAATAGTTATAGTCCTGAGCCCTCAAAGCTATTCAAGGATGAAGATCTATCGTTTGGGCAGGGATCGGTAGCCCAAAATGTTTGAAGGAGCCATAACGGACCCAAAAAATTAAAAAAAATGTGTCTGGAGCCACAAAATAATTAATTTCTTATATTACCTTCATACGGTCCACATTTTGGTCCTATATATTTTCCTATCCCATCTTTTCCCCATTTTCTAAGTTTTTGGAAAAGCTCAAGGTGCCACAAAGGCAGCTGTAAAGAACCACATGAGGCTCTAGAGCTTGCTTAGGCCCGGCAGGATGAGCAGGCCTGGGGGGGGCAGGCCGCCATCGAGAGACGTAGGCCCGCCCACCCACTGAGTGACGTGGGCCAGATTTTTTATGAATATGCCAACTGTGCCCCCCCCCCATAACAACTATAGGACCACCCCAAAAGCCTGGGACTACTGCCGGGCCTGAGCTTGCTGACTCCTGGTTTAGTGTATACAGGAAAACGAAAGAACGAGCGGTATTCATATTTACTTGTTTTATATTTTCATGACTTTATATTGTTTAAAATAATAAAAACTGGACTTTTTTTAGGAAGAAGCAGTGTTTTTTTAAATTTATAATGATAGCACAGCTCCTCATTGTATCTTTTTAAATATATTATCACTTCTAGCTAAATATTAAGATGTATATCTAAAGATTATCAATTGTCGAGACAAGTGGACGGTATGAACTCAATAAACCCTCCAACCACCCAATCTGATGATTAATCCAACGTAATACCTAAATAAAACACACGGCAGATAAAACAAGAGGTGTGTTATCTTTATTGAAGGTAGTGGATGTCATAGAGAATAAAGATATAGAAGGCTATTGTATTCTCAGAGGAATACGTTTTTGTGATCAATATAAACAAATCTCTATGATGAGCTTACCGATGACGTAGTACAAACTACTTTGTTTAATTGGACACAAAAATACAGCTGAACGATGTTTCTCTGCTGTTGGAGGCAATAAGCTCTCTCTATATCTTTATAGCTCTATGGAAGATGCTCACTGATGATGAAAATATAATAACCCTCCACTCTTTCCCGCGTAATGATATATCCAAAAAGCAGGTACGCTCATCTCCTAGCACCATAGACAAGCATCCCCAAGGGAATGACGAGTAAGAAAGAATATGAAGCACAGGGGGAAGAAGAAGTTGGAAGCAAAATGGCGGCTCCTTCTTTCCCAGGATATGTGCATACCAAAGAACATGTTTTCTCCTGGCGCCATAAGGCAAATAGCTAAGATGAAATTGCAACATGAATGAGTT
>CP045896.1:8411619-8431647 GCA_013387185.1 Caligus rogercresseyi
ATAACATAGTTTATAACTTTTTTACCATTCAAAATTTAATGCATTGACAGCCATAAAAATATACTTTCTTTGCATTGAATTCTTCCGTCAAACTGAGGACGATTCTCAATTGCGGCACGATACACTGCCTGTGAAGAAATTCTGGGTTAACATGATGATGCGTGGACTCTGGCTTCAAAATAAGTGAAGAATTTTCCCACATACTCCATAATGTACATACACAAACATATAAATAATTTTGAAGTTTGTAATAACAGTATATAATTCTAATGACCAAAAATTTGGTTATATTTATAAAGATTTTTATTGATTTTTTTTTTTTTTTTATAATTTGATGATAATTTTTTTATTTATAATAGATCTATATTATATATATATCGATATATATATATATATATATATATATATATATATATATATATATATATTTAGGGCTGTTCTATTTTTCAATGTTTGAAATGTTAGCAACATTGTGGATTTTCCTGTTCTGTGATAAAATACAGGCTCTGAATCATATTATGTAAACTCAGATTGTATGAATTCTGAATTGATAGAATGCAATCAAGGTCATTTTTGGATTTATCGTCCAAAGGTTTACTAAACTTAAAAGTACTTTTACTCTGAAGCGAAACAGTCATCTTCTACAGGCGAGTGAAGTTAATTGATACAAAAAAGCTATGAATATGCTAAAATACATACTCCATTTTTTCTTTTGTTTTGTTAAAAAACATCAAACATACGTCTGGTAGTAAATTAGATTTTCTTTAAGTTAATATTATTATTGAAGTCTGTAACGTCCACCATTTCGAAAAAAATTGCGGAAAACTATATATTTACTAACATTTTTTAAAACTTTGACCTTGTTGCGTGACCCTCGATGTTGACCGATTTTGTTCAATTTGTATGTCGTCTTCTTTTATCACCAAGAAACAGAAAATCCAAATATTGCTACATTTCAAACATTTGAAAAATAAGAACAGCCCCAATGTATATGCATGGTGTATTGTGTGTGTGTATATATGTGTGGTTTTACATAATAGAGACTGTCTTTTAAAAACTTTTTGTAATATACCTTTAATGAAACTGTTTTTGCAATTCATATTTTTTAAACAAATTTGTCATTTGTCAATCTTTGCACAAACAATAAACATTGTGTGTAACAATATTTCAACAGCCGTCTTACTCATTAAGTCACCTTTCTTAGCAACATAACATATGATTATTTTTACTATTCCGGTTACTGACATTAACAGTTTTTATTATTTTCAGGCAACTTGACTGTATCACAGACTACAATGACGCATCTATATTATATTGATTCAGAGTAATAGAGGATAATTATGATAGATTTTTTTAATATAAAAAAATCATATGAAATGTATTTTGTATTAATATACTATAGCGTTATACGTAAGTCTCTTGAAAAATGTCATATGAATAATAATAAAAACTTATTTAAAGAATTGGATTCATGAACCAGTTGTTAAGCTTACAGTATTTACATATCACATGCTCTCAGTATTTACTCAATCTTGTAAGTTTTCTTTTATAATAATATTAGGAAAATCTTTATCTTTGTTTATCATTCCTGTTTTATAAGCTTACTAGTTCCCCATTGAATTTGACCTTTTATCTTTAAATTTAAGATTTGGTAGTCAAAATTAAGATTTTTATTACTAGTTGTATTAACCTTTATTATTTTTATTGATTTTAATATTTTTATTGTGAGTTATACCGATAATTTTATAGAATATTTACTTTAGTCAAAAATAGAGGTTATTTATAAGTAGTTTGTGTGTATTTTATAAAAGCATTATTGGTTTTAAACCATAGATAGTGGAAATATACAAAAATACTTCGAAATCTTTACTGTTTATTTATATATTTCGTCTTAGAAAACTTTAAATAATCCGTTTCTATATAAATCGACTATATAAAATGGCATAACTAAAATGAGTTTTCAAGTAATCAATTTTTAACACTTCTGTTACTAATCAAATAAGTGTATACAACTTGCATTTAAAAATTTCATATGACATGGAATCTTCCATCTTATTTTTTTTTCATTGTTAAGATGTGTCTGCTTCGTCATTTATACAGACTCTAAATTTAAATCACATTTGTAACTTGTATACCTTGTAAGGTGTCATATATACTATTGAGTAGGACAACCCCACGAAGATGCATGCTTACACATTAACTCTTTGTAATAAGATGCCTAAACCCAATGAAATGAGCCTTTGTAAATGATGATCCTCATTAAAAATATCTGATCCAATCAAATGTGATAAAATCACATAAGTAAAATTGAAGTATCTAAGGAAAATATGTAGTACACTGGAACTTAACTAAATATAAGGTCCTTAGATTTTACGAACAAGGAAAAATACCCTTCCATAAATTACACTTATTGAATATATAAATAATAATTATCATATCATAAACCAGCTATAAAAGGTATGGAGCTTTTAGTCATCAAACAAATAGGATATTACGATTGAAAAGTGTACTGCAAACATACTATGTAGGCGATTATTTTATGTTTTGTTTTTACTTCATCTGTATGATAAAAAACAAAAGAGATACAAATTTGGTTGATATAATAGATCTTGTTATACAGTAAAGCTATGAATCAGAAAATCTAGCTTTTTCTGTGTGTAGATTGTATATATAAAAAAATTAATTACTTATATATCGTATTAATGTATAAACAATATGGTCATTCGATTCCATAAAAATAAACTCAATGAGTGTCATTTCAATCTAAATATTTTCATAGGTTATTGAGTGCGTCTGTTAATTCCAAATATTAGTGATAATCTCATTAAACTCTTATTCAAAAGAGTCAAAGAATGCATCTTCGTTTTGTGGTAATACAAATTAATTTTATCAATCGTTGTTATATATACATATCTATATATACTAGCGAATGTTACCCGGCACTGCCGGGATTTTCCAACTTGACAATAGTCCGAAATGAAAAAAATCACACGAATAACTTTATTGATGTACATTGCTTGTGATTTTCATATTAAAATAGTTCCTTAAAAAGTCATCATTGGGTCTTCATTGCCATTTTTTCTATTTTGTATTCCTTAAGACTGGGTCGTACACATCACAAAGAAGAACATCATACAAATAATTTGATTGAAATCAATCGCATGTGATTTTCATAATCAACCCGGTTCCTTAAAAAGTTGTCATTGGGTTTTATTGCCATTTTTCGTTTTGTATTCCTTACAGCTGAGTATTTAAACATCGTAAAAAGAAGATGATAATTTTAGTGATGTCATCACATGTGATTTTCCAAAAAAAATCAGTTCCTTAAAAAGTTGTTCTTTGATTCTTCATTGCCATTTTTCCGGTTTTTTGTTCCTTAAGGCTGGGAATTTAAACATCGGAAAAAAAGTTATTTTCAAGTCGTTTCATAGAGTGCCTATGTAACTTTCTTATTAAAAGTAATTCCTTAAAAAAGTCGTCATTGCATCGTCATTGCCATTTTTCCCGTTTTGTATTCCTTAAGGCTGGGTATTGACATCACTTTCCATCTCTAGGCATTGTTGAAATTTGATTAGCACGATGTTGCAATATAAAAAAGTGTTGTTATTTTTCCACAAAACTTAAATTTGGGTGGAAAAACAGGGAGAGAAAAGAACTTATTTTTTAAGTGAATAAACAACAAACATGTCGTAATACTTACATCATCCACAATCAATCCACAGAAAATTTAGTCAAAATCTAACTTGGCAATTTAAAAAAATGACAAAAAACGTTTGGTGAATAAAATAAGCATGTCGATGACGAATTTTCGGGAGTGGCAACCCCACTAAAAACACTCCCTGAGCTCTCAAAATCTTTCACTGAAAATTGCGTCAAGATCTAATGACCCGTTCGGGAGAAAGAGGGAAACGAACGAACGAACGAACGGATTCTTTTTTTAATAGTATAGATAATTATGTATATATATATCAGACTTGTTGATTTATCATTCATTTGTTGTCGTTTGTGAACGATGAACGACAAAGTTTTGACGAAGGACAAGGAAAATTCCTTATCGTTCGTCGTTCGTTTTTGGCACCAAAAAGACGAAGATTTTTCATTTCATGGGAAAAATTTCCTTTCTAAAAAAACGCTATCACTCTTTTTCAAAATAGTTAGAAAGTTACCTTTCTAAACAAAATGTCGTGAAACGACAAACGAACGATGAACGACAAACGAATTTTTTGCGATATAAGTCTGATATATATTTAAATATAACAAATTAATTAATGAACGAATTTATTTTGATGCTGTCTTTATTTTTTAGTTTAATTGATGTTTTACAGTGTATTTACTTCACCATTAAAAATTGATTTTAATCATTTAAAAAAACAGTGATGCTGTAATACCTGAAAATAAAAAGGATAAAACTTTACCTATCCTTGAAGTTAAAATACAACTAATGATATAAAAATAATACAAGAAACATTAAGAAGAATTATAAATATTGTAATTGATGAAAAGGAGTGCCAGAGAAACAAATAATCAGAGCGAAGACTTTATTTTTCTTATGAATAGAACGTTCTTAATGATAAATGAGATATTAAAAGTAGATTATTTTTAATGCAAGACTGAATATGAAGGATACAGCTTCTTCTTTTTTTCCTAAAATAAATACAGGGTAAATCAAAAGTTCATTAAGAACATTATTTAAAATGATTTTTATAATACAAAGATATAATAAGTTTTGAAATTAAGTATGTTTTTGAAACTGTTTGACATTCTGTTAGATTTCAAATGATTCCCGCCCTTAAGTTTTTTTAAATGTCCTTCCATCAAAAATGAATCATTCTACTATGGTTTTATATAAAACTATGTTTACTTATTCCTTTTTTAAATAAATAGTTTATAAAACCAATGAATAGGATTGGAAATTTAAAACTTATATGCTTCAAGATTTGTTTCCTGTGGGGTAAATATATTCAAACTAGAACCATCCACTTGCTAAAGTCTCGGGATTAAGGCATTAAGTGTATTTTGGGTTATGATGAATGGTGAGATACCTTTTATAAGTCCAATATAATTAGGATTTCATTCATGGGATTATCAACTTATAACTGGATGCACAATTGACTGAATATGTAGAGGGAAGAACAATGTCGGATTCAGCAGCTGATGAAATAAAGAAGAGAAGATGGAATTATTATCATTATCCCTTGAACAGTCAGAGTCTAAATACCAAGCCCAGTGGAGTTCATAAAGAGGAAAATTTGCAACAACAAAAACCAGTGATCCATGGTAATGCCATATATATATATATATATATATATGTATATATATATATATATATATATATATAATATATATAATATATATATATATATATATATTTTCCAAACCATCAGCATAATCCGACATTTATTGTAGAATTTCCCTTCTACTTTTACAATCTACATAATTTTCATTGTTTACTTCACAAGGCACCATTTTAACTAGATGTGTCATTCTGTCTTAAACTTCTTCAAGGATAAGCTTTACATATCCGAACGAAGGAAAAAATCTAAATTCCGACGCAACTCTTTTTACGTAAAGAAGAGGTCTTAAAGTTAGTTGAATGTTTCTTCTACGTTGAGTTTCCAGTTAAGGACATGTCCGAATTACAATCCATCATGGGGTTCACATTTTAATAACGCAAAGCGGCATGTAATGACCGAAAGAAAACAAGATGGTTAAACTGAAAATCTCGGGCCCACTTAAAATGCAAGAAATCAACATTCCTATATATAACTTCCTACATCGAATGGCGATCACAAGAGGTTTTATATATAATTTTAGTTTAATCTGTTATACTATTATAGGTATAAAAATAATTGGCTTTATTTTTTTACTGATTAATCCTTGTCTTATGTATGCAAAGATTGACATTTCTTTATAAAAAAGTAATGGATAATTCAATAAATTATATGAACTTTGTGATTTATATATTTTTTGATATTACACTGCAATTGGAATTTTTCTACATTTGCTCGTATTGGCCAAAAGTGAGGCCTTGTACAAGGGATTTAATATTTCGACCTCAAAAGTTGGACACTGTTTTTTTATTACTATATCCTTTTAGGCTTATTATTCATCAAGTAAAGGATTATATAACCATAAATGGCCTGAAAAAACATATGATTGAAAATGAAAGATCTCAAAATCTTTTTCATGGCCCTGTAGGCCTAAAAATAATACAGTAGGCATTTCGCTTCATTTGCCTACTCTTGGAAGTATTCCAAGAGAACGTTGAGTGACTTATATGTTCTTTTTGTTTCTTCTTATAGCCCCCCCTACCTTTTGACGTAGGTATGAAGCTGGAAGTACTTAACTTATTAATACATGGATGCCCTACCTGAGAATAAAAAGTTCCTAAGAGCATGTTCCTTACATATGATGTACTAAATATATTTCTTAAAATGAATAAAACTGCAAAGCGTTAGAATAATGACTTCTAAATAGTGAGACATGTATTCAATATGTACTTATGTATTTCAAGCTTGTCATATTTTTCTCATTAACTGATCATCTGTTTTTGCTTCTTGCTTGTTTGAGGACAGGAGCCAAGGGTACAAAATGGAGTAAAGTCTTTGATCCACAGAGGGATCCAATCATGCTTAGTCCCTCCCTAGAACACACGACCACTATAAATAACCTGAGAGAATTATCTAATTAATATCATTAGCGTTTGGTTTGATTAGAAATTATTTTTCATGTATTTATAAGAGGGCGAAACAAAGTAAGAAAGGGAGGTAGAATTATTTATAAAATATTATATAAAATAAAAACTACAGTTTAATTGAGACTACCTGCCAAAATATATTCCTACAATAAGGGCATATGAAGTGTTAAAATAGTTATTTATATATACATATATACTAACAAATGTTAAGAAGATATAAATCAAAACATAACAGTTAAACAAAAAGTAATAATTTAAAGCTTCTGGAGGAGAAAGTGAATCTATATTTACATAATTTTCTTTAGATGGCTAAAATGTCATGTCAGGAGTTCATCTATCTGAAGTTCAACAAGTCCATTGTGTGTGTGTGTAATCGAGTATATTTGCCATGGGGCATATTCATTACATTTGTAACTAGTCTAAAAATTAATAAATAAATAAACAATATGGTTATAAATTTATATAAAAACAAATGAAAACAAAAATGTCTATGCAGAATGGATTATATGGGGACGCTGTGTCCAATGGCCCTAGCTGCGGTCCTGGCAGTGTGGAGGGTAGTGGCCGACCTAAAGGCCTTAAACAAGTTCCACACTGATATTGCGTGGCATACAAAAGTAGCTGTCTCCCTCCTAAATGGATACGCCACTGGAGTGGTGTGTAGTTCCATGAACAGCCCCATAGATCGGGGATTTTGGGGTAAAAAATGGTACATCACGTCGAAGCTGAGATTAAAAATGCCCCACAGATCTTCTTGAAGTAAGCCCAGACGTTAACCTCGAACTAATCAATGCTTCGCACTTAAAAGCGCAAAGTGAATGGCCTCAATCTTTATCTACGTTTTCCTTTCTTTCTTAGAAAAACCAATCAACACTACTGCCTTAAAAGATTATTCTTTTTTAATTTGATATATATTCATTCAATTCATTACATTTCATAAACATCTTGATAGTGTGCAACTTTTTATCTAACTGAGAATCGTAAATAAATGAACTCTGGAACAAAGGCGCTTCCCATCACTAAAAGGTATCATGGATGTATGCATTCGTTGTATTAATTTATATATTTAAAATTATAGAACATACTTGCCAAAAATATATTTTCTCTTCCAAAACATAATCTCTCATTTAGTCATTTACTAAGTTATTCCTGACTTTAATGACTAGTTAATGAATGTGTCACTTTAATTTATGACATAGTTTGGAACGGTTGTCATTTTTACATTACAAAAATATTAATTTTGTTTAAGCCTAGCTTGATAGCGCATGACTTCAATGCTTTACTGAACCATGATTAACTCTTTAATACATTTTACGGATGAAAAATTATAGTAATAAAGTAATTTTATATAATGAAGTCAATTGGTAAATTTTACAATTATGAAGAATTCCATTTCTAATATGATGTCATAAAATGTGAATTATTCAATAACTAATAAATTAACATTTATCAAACTCACATAAACAATGTAGGTAACATATTTTTACAATAATACTTTCAAAACAAGGACTTCATGTCACATGCTTGTAATAAATGACAAGCCCAATATTACAAATTGTCACATATTTCGATTAAAAATATATAGAAGCTAAATCATTTATTTAAATTAAAAACCTGACTGTCAAATCTTTTATTTTTTTAAATTTAATCATCGCGCAAAAATATAACCTCAATTTCGATTATGGCATATGATGGTCAATATCCTAACATATTGCGCGATTATATTTATTGTGTTATGAACAGAGAAACACAGTCTTGTAGCTCACAATAAGACAATGGTTCCTGAAGTATTATTTTTTTGTTTATTGCCCATTTGGTTCACTAAAATTGCATCAAACGCCCAAGGAGATCATCGACTTCTTCAAATTCCCCAAAGCTACTGTTTACAGCACTGCCAAGTCCCTCAAGGAGTCGGAGGACATCGAGGAAGGATTCCTAACACCGGAAAGAAAGACTCCAGACCGATCCCAAGTCAGGAAGAGGAGCACGAGAATCTCGACATGTTCTGGTCAAAGAGTTCTGGCCCCCCAGCAGCCCTGACCTCAACCCCTGCGACTACTACTTGTGGGGCGTCCTTGAGAGGGACAATAACAAGCGTGCTAACAACACTCTGGATTTTTGAAAGCTGCCATCATCCAGGCAGTGGCCAACTTGTCCAGGGAACAGGTGGCTCATGCCGTTGGGAGGTTCAGGCACCGTGTGGAGGCTGTTATTGTGAAAGGAGGAAGTTGGATTGAATGAACATTAGGAGGAAAAGTCATTTAAATTTGTGGGATATGGAAAAAGTCAATTAAAAGGTCTGGTTCTTGGATATAAATATCTTGTTTCCGTGCTTAAAAAAGTCTAGATTCACCTGCACACCCCTGTACATGTGTACCTATAACAAAATGAATACCAATCGCATATTTGGGCGCCTATGGCCCCCATATGTTCATATTACATAAGTTTCTTAAATTTGTATGATGGATTTTGTGAATATAAAATAGGTTTTCTAAATGTCAAATGAGTTACAATAATTTTCTGTTTTGTACAAACATTCCTCATAAATGTACAAAGAATATGTTTTAAGTCACATGAGATGATTTTTTCTTTTTCTTTCCCCTCTCTTTACCTTGAAAAATAGGTAGTTAAAATCAGAAAGGTAATTTTTCTGGTTCATTTCTGGTCCCATCACTTTGCAAATAGTTTTATTAGGTTTGCCTTGACCCAAGGATTCCATCAGTACCTTCAAAGTTCAAATTTGACCATAAATGTGGAAGGAAATAGCGTGCGGACATACAGACAGACGGACAGAGATTGTTGAATTATTATGTAGATAGATATAAAATTCATTGACGTCACAGTATTAAATATATAAGAAATTAAATCGTACTGAAAGATTTGTATTGTTAATAGTAAGACATTCATGTCTATACGCAAATATATTGGCAATGAAATTGAACATATTTTTTTAACTTTTTTTTCTTTAATTGTAAGCCTTGTAAGATTAAAAATATTCTCTAGAATAACAACGTCATGAAAGCTGTGTTTAATTACTCATTTGGGGGTTAACCTAATATTATCTTGAAACAGGCGTATTTAGGAATTTATTTCCATTTATTGGTGCTTTTTGGTGTACTCCCACTAATATTTGATTTTGAAGCATTTTATCATCACTACTTATATTTGAATATATTTTTTTTAGAGGTGACTCGTGGTTTTTTTTTTTTTTTTTTTTTTCGGTTATTTGTTTTTATTTCTTTCTACAATACAAGCGTAAAAATATACACTAAAAACAAAGTAGACATTGAAAATGAAATAAAAACTCACGGACAGTTGCACAAATACAAATACATAAATAAACATTTTAGTTTAAAATTACTATCCTGTGAAAAATAACCTAATATAAAATTCTATTTGTTAACGGATAAAAAATGTCTATGTCTTCTTATCATAGACTTGATAGCAGTCATATATTGGACTGAACTTGATGGCACAAATCGGATCAGGTCTCCTGCCCATTTCCATTCAGTTGAAGATGACGATGAGGGGATTTTCAATTCAAAGGCAGCGTACCTTGCAGCAGCACCAATGGATATCGCTTTTAGGTCTTCGACGTCGACAAAAGAGTTAGTGGTCAGTTTAGATGCAATTAGGGCCTTTATATTCAGAAGGGTAAATTCAATCGCTTTTGTATTGTTTTTTTTTTTTTTCTTTTGTACACACCAAATAAAATGTAGGCTGATATTAATTTAGAGGAAATATGTTCTTCATTGCACACGTTAATTGGATTAATTGCTTTATAAATTTTAGTTTGGGGCACTCAGCAAATGCATGAACTATTGTATTATATAAAGAGCCGCAATTATTACAAGGATAACTAAATTTTAGTATCTTAGCTGAAATTTGAAGTTGTGCTGTAAACATAGAGCCATCAAATATACTACAAGATGATTTTAAAATTTTCTGTCTTCAAGAGGGTGGAAGATTGAGCAGCTTTAAATACTCGTCCGACACAGATTCAGCTTCCGGTGGCAATCCATTATTAAAGTTAAATTTTGAGATCCATGACCTCACAGGACATTGCGAATTAATCGCTCTTTGTAGAGGATGGCGAAACCTTCCAACGTTAAAGATAGAACCACATATCAAATCATGGACTGTAAATGTTTTTGTATTAAGGGCGTGTTTTTCTAGCAGTGATGGATCACCGAATTTATTCTCGAAGGGTTGCATATCTTTACATTGGAAACACTATATCAGGAATATAATCGGAATAAAATGTCGGCTCAGCTGACCACACAATTCTTTGAATTGAAGCCAGAAACGGAGAAAGTCCAACCAAGTCTGTATTGGATAGTATAGTTCCCATATGAATCCAATTATAAATATCAGATGACGAAAAATATATTCTCCAATCTCTGTTGGGATAGACACCAATTTCCTCAACAACTTTCAGATAACATTTGGGAATTATATTTTTAAGGAGACAAAGACCTCACCCAAAAACTTTTTCTCTTTTAGCGCAAGAAGATATATCTTATGAAACAAGGAGTGCAGCCACCTATCCTCTTCTGGCAAGGCACGCTCTGCTAGAGATGGAATAGAGGTGGCTCTATACAAACAAGTGGAAGAACTCGCATATTATAGAGATCTATCCTTTTTTTAGAGAGAGAGGCCATGCCATTGTCGTACATGAGAGTATATAATTCTATTAATTTGACTCCAATTATTATTGAAGGTCCCTCTCTCAACCATTCAATTCCAAGAACATTGACGCAAACAGCAATTCGACATTCTCTAATCAGAAGTGAAGAAGCAGGTATCCAGGTTTTTCTATGCTAAGATCCTTTCAGAAAGACTCGTTGTTCAATATTCTTAACTAGTATCTTAAAATATATAGTTTTAAACTAGGGAAAATGCAGGTTAAATTTCAAATCGAACCATATGGATCTTATTTTGAGTTCAGCAATAAAAAAATTAGACGAGTCATGAGTGGCACAAGTGGCAAACTATATTAAGTATACATAACTACTTTAAGCCTTCCACATCATCCCTCCCCTCGTTTTCTCTATCATCCAGGGTTTGTCCACTAATACGATCCCAGTTATATTGTTCAATATTGTCTTAAGTTTTGTCATAAAAAAACAATTATAAATACAGTGTATAACTAAGTATTGGACCAATCATTAACGAATATAAGGCAAATTCTTATCAATGTTATCTTAATATAAAATTAATAGAATAAATTATTTAAAAGAAAATACTTGCATTATGTACCCTTTTCCATTATTTTGGCACCATTCAGACATCTTGTCATTTCAAGTAGTAGAAAGTTGCAATAATATTTACTCCATAGTGTCTGATTTAACAAAAAAATTGCTTAAAATGATAGTGTATAAATTACTTACATAGATTTACAAATTTTACATTGTCATTACTGCTTAAATTATCCCATTTGTTCAGTTCCTCAGAGAAAAAACTATAAACACTTCTCACTCATAACGCCTAAAGTCTTAACACTACAAGCAATACATCACTAGCCGTTGACGAATAGGAAATGTATCTAGAAAACCTGTCTTATTATTATAGGCCTATATGTATTTTTATATTAGATCTTTTAACGACGTGACATTTGAAACATGATTGTACTATTTTATACGCAAATTCCCTGAGACTTTATTTTAATAATTTGAACGTGAGAGAAATAAAACAAATATTTTATTAATTTAAAAAAATCTTTTTGTTTTAGCCTTCTGAGGTTATAACTTGCACAACTTTTCTTAAATTTATGATTTAAATGTTTTATACTTATCCAGGCTGTATTTTTTCCAAATGACTTAATTAGTTATTGGGCAATATGAAATGTATAATGGACTCATAAATCTTTAATGAATACAAGTATTGTATCCAGTGGTCATCTCTAGAATTATGTAATTTTTGAAAATGACATGGATTAATACTTGGACATTAATTTAAAAGTTCGTCTCAAGGTACCATGAGAACTCCATTTGTTCGTCAAGTATTTTACAAGCTTTATAGTCATTTAATTATGAAAATATTTCAGTCAAAGAAAATATAAAATAACTATTTGAAAAATATATATTTTTTAGTTTAATACAAATTTTATTGCTATTTTATTTAATTCAGTGCCGTCAATTAATTTGAAGTCTGTAGTATTGTCATTTTGTGATAGGTACACCTGTATATAGTCACTTTGTCTAGAGAAATCGTAACTTTAAATGAAACACGAAACAGCTTAGGAATATTTTTATTAAAATATAAATAATAACACTCTAATAATAAAAAAACCTTACCATGTGAAACAATGCTATTTAACCAAATCAATCCAATTTAAATTGATTTAACAGTGTACCGTACTTTGCCGTAAGAGGTTGATGGACTAATATTCAATCAAAAGTTCCGATACTAATAATTTGTCCTGTAAATAATTACTTTACTATTATATTTTCTTCATTAATTATATTTACTAAAAGAAGTATTTCTAATCGGAACCTAAGTTATTGTAAATATCAACCATGTATTAAAATAATTATTTTTTTATTATCTAAAATTACTCTAATTGATGTTAATGGCCGTATATCGTTGACAAAAGGTAATAGTACAATATTGAAAGTAATAATTGTCGAAAGAAACCTAATTTCTACTATTATTCTTGATATATTCCAATATAAATTTGTTATCATTCCCAAACTTGTCTAAGCTTGTATTTAATGCGCTTTTATGTTATGTCTGATTTTAGTATAAAAATTAATTAATTGAAAGTTATATACGATTTAATATAGGAAACCTCGATATTCAAACATGAACAAAACCCCAGAAGAAATTAATTTATTGATTGACAAAAAAAATCAAATAATGATTACATTAAATAATATTTATAAGCTTCAGTATAAATTTGACATCTAAAAAACTCTTCTAGACTATCATGTAAGTATGAATATATTTGCTTGATTTTCATAACAAGGTTTAAATGTTGTAGCTCAATTTATTTATTTAAATAATTGAATTAACAAAGACAAAACATTATTAAATATATTCTTAAAAAAAACTTAATAATCATTACAAAATACTAAAAACAATAAAATATATGAACTATATTTTCTCACAAGTTATTAAAACAATAAGAAAATGAAATTCTTTTAATTCATAAAAAATGATGCAAAAAAAATTCTCATAATTTTTTTGGTCAAGCATTTTTTGTGTCTCAAAAATAGATTAAGAGAAATTGTTCAATGATTTTTTTTGGTAAAATAAGGGTGAATGGAAGAAAATATTGGAAAGACACAAAAAATGTGTTCCTAAGCTGAATTTGGATATCTAAAGTAAAATTTGCAAAGATTTACACTTTTGAAAAAAAAATTATCTTTCAAAAAGTTATCAATCGAATTTAAACTCTTCAGAGCAGATGTTCTCAAGGAAATCATGATATCTGGGACTGGCCGTTATATATACTCAGACTGATGATTCCAAGAACTTCTATGAGAAGTATCTTAAATCTTACTAATTTTTCTATGATAATTATACTAATATTCTAAAAAAGATTGTTTCATTTTTTCAAATTATATTTTTATAAGATTCTTACTATTTGTTACAAAGTACTTTTATGAGTATTTTTTGTTTATTGTTTATTATGAACAGGATTTTTTTTCTGTATCATATTTTTATTCTAAAAAAGGATATTGACAATGTATTTTATGATTCATAGAAAACGACTATGAAGCTAAGTAGTTGATTATTCTGCACAAGGAATTTTATATTAACAACTATCATGAAGAAGTATATATAGGCTTTGAAAAACTCCTCTCAGAGGAAATACTGTTATATAAATATATTTGTCCAAATTTTGCACACACAAATTAGTTTTGTAATAAAAATAATAAAATATACTTCAATAATATATTTTAATAATTCATAAAATGCTAAGTATTAAGATACATATTTTTATGTAGCCGGTGAAAGTTTACTTAGGATCTAAGATTTTATTATTGAATAAGTTGAATTTACTGAAAATATCATTATTTCGAGCATGAGCTTCCATTGGTGTCTTCTTAGCTTTGGATCCTCGGCGAGCTGGTACATCTCTTTTACGGTGCGGGCACAGTCAAAAATGCGATGTATCGGCGTTCCTCCTCTCCTTGCAGAGACGACAAGTTGAACTTTGTGCTTTTCCTATCTTGAATAAGTGACGGTTAAGACCAATATGGCCGCAGTCTCATTATAATTTTTTCAAGATACTTTTTAATTGTCTATTAAGTATTTATTTAACTTTGTTAGACACATAAATATCATTAATAGTAAATTGGTGCATTTACCCAAAGTTTTTAAAAGTCGAGACTTGGATGTGTCAAATAAACAATAGCGAATGGTAATACACATTACCGAACTGCACTTTGTTATGCAAACGGGACGTTGACCATATACAATAGTTAAGGATGTTGAATTGATTTAAATATATCTTTTGGACACTTTTTATGTGTCCCTATATTCAAAAGGATGCTAATGTGATAAAAAGATGTTAAAGGCGCTGTAAATTATCGTGCGTTTATCGTTGGGAGACTTTTGTGCTAACGTGCGAAAATACTGATGGAAAATTGTTCAAAACGGACAATTTAAAACACATAGATGTGTATGACTTGGCAATGTTGTTTGGTTTCAAACAACATGAAGTTGCGGGAGCAAATCCCAAATTTGGCCAGGGCAATCTTGTTTTTATACAAGACATTCGGTGGATGTCAGAGCAAGACTAGCAGACCTCCAGAGAGTGATTTCATTGGAAGTTTTAAATCAGGATGGAATCTTGGAAAAGGCTTTATTCAAGCTGAAGGGAATAGAGAATGTTTCTGTCGATAAAAGGAAGAAGCTGGTTGTAACGATGGTTAACACTTTTAAGAGGGTGGATGAACAGGGCCTCGTTCAATGGATGGGGAAATGGGGAGAGATGTGAAACATTATCCTAAGAAAAACCCTGTGAACAAGAAGGCAGAGGAAAAATATGATCGGTATCGTGACATTTGGAGAGATAGCGATTATATTGGAGAGATAATGGCAAACCCTTCTACCTTGCCACAAATAATAGCCTATAAAAGTAATCTTGTAAGATTAAAATTCTCGGGCTCTAAAATTCAGTGCCAGCGCTGCTTCGGTTTGGTCATCTGAAATATTATTGTGATCGAGAAAGGGTGAAAATAAGGGACTATGAGAAAACTTTGTCGAAGACTTTAGAAGAGCGCCCTGAAACTCAAAAAAAGCTCCCTTAATGAAAATCCACCCCTAGTACTCAAAGAGGGGTTGCACCTCATGCTGAAGGAAGCGGCGAGGTAGAGGTTGAAAAAAATGGAAATGGCCTATTAATTAATACTTCAAACGATGTCTCCAATGTGACTACTCCTTAGTTGAAGAAATTGCTGATAAAAATATAAAAAAGAGTGGAAATGTTGCCCTCCCTCCTGATGTTTGTGAGGAAGATTTAATAACAGAGCCTACAACGGATGAACCCGTTTCCATTGAGGTGACAGAGTCAGAGGTTGATGTCGAAAAAGTGTTGATAGCAAGTCCTCGCTCTCAGAGAGAGTCACCTGCTGTCGAACATATACCTGTTTCCCTAAGAAAAGAAAATTCAGATTGTCTAACTGACGAAGTTTCTGAGGTTATTGACCCATCTGCTTCAAAAAATCGATCCCCTCTTCCATCCAAAAAACCTCTAAAACAAATGAATGAAATTAAACAAATTTTATCAGCAAGAACACGTTCGCAATCTGCTAGTAAAAGAAGTCGGACGGCGTCTTTTACATCGCCGGATAGAGGAAAGACCCCTCTAAAGCGCCCTAATTAAAGTCACTCTCCGTTAGCGTTAGGGTAGGTTATTTTTCTTGATAATCAGACTATGTCCCTTAAGCACCCAAACTCTACTAATCAGTTGAGGATAACTGATTGTTTTTCCAATATTTCAGTTACCAATCGTACTTTGTGTGGTGGCTGGGAAATTAGTAAAATAATTTCTCTTAACATTAGAGGTGGTAAGGCAAAGAGGCCGAGGCATGCATTGATGAAACATCTTTTGGCTCTTAATCCTTATATTATATGCCTACAAGATGTTAAGTCTCGAGTTTCTTCGGACTGCAGTGGCTCATGTTCTTTCTGCCTTCCATCGTCATTCTACTATTTCTTCACAGGAACTGGACATACTAGAGGAGTGCTTACGTTTATTTCTAGAAACTTAAACGCTCCTGAGTGTATAAAAGAATATTCGACTTCCAGTGATTGGCACAGTTTATTGATCACTGAGACTGATTTTAAGCTCTGTGTGATCAATGCCTATGGCCCAAATGTTAAGTGTTTTCCATTCTTTCAAGCAATTATTAATCGACATAAGAATTACTCTGCCCCTCTAATTATAATAGGCGATCTAAATGTCGATCTTGATGCCCCACGTAATTATGTCAATAGTCCAATAGTTAGAGATCTAATATTAAGGTTAAATTTGGTGGATATATTAGGTGTTTTAAATCCTGATGACTGTATCTCTTGGAGTAGCGGAGGTCGTTCATCGCGTATAGACCTTGCTCTAGTTTCTCCTTCGTTGTTTTCCAAAGTAAAGAGAGTACAATATCTTCCTGAGCCAGCATCAGACCACAAAGTTATCGAGCTTGAGTTTTTTATATCTTCAAAAAATAAATTTCGAATACCCAAGTGGCTTTTTGAGGAAGACGAGTATATTTCCTTATTAAGATCAAAACTCTATCGTCATTTTAAATCCTCCTTTAGTGCTCATAAAGCAAATTTTACCCTTCAATACTGTGTGCGTTCTTCCACAAAGGTTTTTTTGAAACGGCACAGGATAAATTTTAAACGATTTCAATCACAAACGAATGATATTTTAAAAAACGGATCGTGTTTCTGGAAAAACTATATAACGGATTCTCTTAATTCCTTTAGAATATCCGATATCGTGGAGGAAGAATATAAAATGAAAAGAGCCAGAGAAAATAACTCCAATTTTCGGATAAGGAAGTTCAATTTTTCTCGTTCACTGAATCAAACAAAATTGACTAAAATTTTATCCCAGGGGAAAGTTTTTACTAAAGTGGAGGAAATACTGTCCTGTTTTCATCGTGATTTTCAGGCCACTGTAGTAGGAGAGAGACCTAACTTTCCTAAAAAAGTAATAAACTCCTCAATGGAATTGTTTTCTGCAGATTCAATTGCTTATTATATAAAATATTTGTTTAAAAATAACAAGGCATATGGTCCAGATGGTTTTGGAGGGAAATTTTTTACTCTAATGTGTGAAGAATTGACTCCTTTCTTATTATGTTTAGCAAAATCCATGGAGCAAAAAGGAAGTCTGCCAGCACAGGTTACAAAAGGCAAGATTGTTTTAATTCCCAAAAAAGGCAATGGAACCGACATTAACCACTGGCGTCCAATAACCATTCTTAATGAATCGTATCGAATACTTGCTGGTATTGTGGCTGTTCGTATGGAACCCATTTTAAATAAGAGAATTGGTTTGCATCAGAAGGGATTCTTAAAGAAGAGAAAATTGGCCGATATTTCTAGAAATATAAGCTGCGCTATTTCTTGTATTGATTCTAGGAACTCATTTGGTGCGTTAATAGCTGTAGACTTCCGTAAGGCATTTGACTCCGTTTCTCACACGCACATCTTAAAAATGGTGAAGAAATTTTTGCCAAAGCGCTTCTTCAACCCCATTAGAGCATTACTGTACAATGGCTCGTCTTCGATTTGTATTAATGGGAAACAAAGTCAGCCAATATTCCTAGGGAAGAGCTGTCGTCAAGGCTGCCCCGCCGCCTCTTTTGTTTGTGATGGCCATTGAAGAATTGGCTACTCAGATAAAACATAAATACAATGGATTCGGAGTTCTTTTTAACGAAGAGAAACATATCATTGACCTTTACGCCGATGATGTGACTTTATTTGTTGAAGCCCGTTCTGAGAGTCAATTAATAAAAAGAATAGAAATTTTGCTGGCCTTTTTTACTAAATTTAAAAAACGTTCAGGACTTGAACTTAATTCTTCAAAAACATCGATTTTACCTCTGGGAGCTTGGCGTCCCATTAACAATTTACGAGTTGCTAATTGTCCGATTGGAGACAAAGTTTGCATTCTTGGAGTGGAATACGGAAGACAAGGAGAATTAGATAGTGAATGGACTTCCTTAAAATCAGCGGTATATAAGAGGCTTTCACTTTTTAAAAGCTTTAACCTTCAAACGCGGATCGATTTTTATAATAATTTTATGTGCCTTTAGTTTTATATAAAGCTTCCCTTTTACCGATTTTAGCTGATAAGGCAATACAAGAAGAGAAAAAATGGATTTTAACTCTCTTTCATAAATCGTATATAGAACCACTAAAACGGCCAAGGAATCAGCTTGGGGGTGGTTTAGTAGTTTTATCCAGAGTAATTCCTAAGATATATATAAAAGTTTTAATTGATTTGTCCACAAGGCCCGACCTTGAGTGGAGATCTGTCGTCTCAAATTCCTCCGTATATACATTTTTAATGATGGGTACCGTCAATTCCAATCCTCTTCTTTCATCTGTATCTCCTACTTGGGCCGCTGTCCAAAGAATTATTTGGGTCTGCCCTATATCTTTTGACTCAAGTTCAACGGTAGATATTATCGAACAAAACAGGGACAAAAAGGCTTTTTTCAAGAAAAATGAGGACCCTATAACCATGGAAGGTGAGGCACTAATGGGAGGCATTCTTACTTTCCACGACCTCCAGAAGAAATCTAATTCTTCATTTAGCCACGGGAAATTTAAATACCCTCTCATGAAAGCGTGCGGTTATCATCGTCCTCCATGTCCTTGGCACGTTAAAGTAAATGTATTGTCTTTGTATGATAAGGAGGTGAGTAAGATTTGCCAAAAAACGATTAAAGACCTTAAAGTCTCTGAGGATTGGGTCATAAAAATAAAGGAGTCTCTGCTTGGAGTGATGGAAGGAAAGAAGTTCACTTCACAATTCCAAATCTCGACCGGTGTTCTTTTTTTAATGGTCCTTGTAAAGATTGTGGGAAATTTTAACTCTACAATCCATGCATTTGTTGACTGTCCATATGCCTCAATTTTAACTGAGTTTTTGATTTTAAACATGTCGTCTTCCAAAGATTTTAAGGCAGTAATACTATATGGGTTTTCTAAGAAAGAAAGGAAATCATCGCGAAAACTGGAAGCCATTCACTTTGCGCTCTTAAGTGCCAAAGCTCTGATTAGTTCTAAGTTGACGTCTGGGGAGTTTCTACTTCGAGAAGATCTGAGGGGCATTTTAATCTCGGCTTCGGCGAGATACACCA
>CP045896.1:8431747-8479674 GCA_013387185.1 Caligus rogercresseyi
GGTGTTTAATTACTCATTGGGGGTTTAACCTAATATTATCTTCAAGCAGGCGTATTTAGGAATTTATTTCCATTTATTGGTGCTTTTTGGTGTACTCCCACTAATACCTTTATTTTGAAGCATTTTTATCATCACTACTTATATTTGAATATATTTTTTTAGAGGTGACTCGAGGGTTTTTCTATGCTAAGATCCTTTCAGAAAGACTCGTTGTTCAATATTCTTAACTAGTATCTTTAAAATATATAGTTTTAGACTAGGGAAAATGCGGGTATGTCTCAAATCGAACCATATGGATCTTATTTTGAGTTCAGCAATAAAAAATTAGACGAGTCATGAGTGGCAAAAGTGGCAAACTATATTAAGTATAGGTAAATACTTTAAGCCTCCCACATCATCCCTCCCCTCGTTTTCTATATCATCCAGGGTTTATCCACTAATACGATCCCGTTATATTGTTCAATATTCTCTAAAGTTTTGTCATAAATAACAATTATAAATAAAGCGTATAACTAAGTATATGACCAGTCATTAACGAACATAAGGCAAATTCTTATCAATGTTATCTTAATATAAAATTTACAGAATAAATTATTTAACAGAAAATACTTGCATTTATGTACCCTTTTCCATTATTTTGGCACCATTAGATATCTTGTCATTTCATTTAGTAGAAAGTTGCAATAATATTTACTACATAGTGTCTGATTAAACAAAAAATTGCTTAAAATGAAAAGTGTATAATTATCTTACATAGATTTACAAATTTACATTGTCATAACTGCTTTAATTATCTCATTTGTTCAGTTCCTCAGAGAAAAAACTATAAATACTTCTCACTCATAACGCCTAAAGTCTAACACTATAAGCAATACATCACTAGCCGTTGACTAATAGGAATGTATCTAGAAAACCTGTCTTATTATTGTAGGCCTATATGGTTTTATATTAGATCTTTTAACGACGTGACATTTGAAACATGATTGTACTATTTTATACGCAAATTCCTGAGACTTTATTTTAATAATTTGAACGTGAGAGAGAATAAAACAAATATTTTATTAATTTAAAAAATCTTTTTGTTTTAGCCTTCTGAGGTTATAACTTGCACAACTTTTCTTAAATTTATGATTAAAATGTTTATACTTATCCAGGCTGTATTTTTCCAAATGACTTAATTAGTTCATTGGGCAATATGAAATGTATAATGGACTCATAAATTCTTTAATGAATACAAGTATTGTATCCAGTGGTCATCTCTAGAATTATGTAATTTTTGAAAATGACATGGATTAATACTTGGCATTAATTTAAAAGTTCGTCTCAAGGTACCATGAGAACTCCATTTGTTCGTCAAGTATTTTACAAGCTTTTTAGTCATTTAATTATGAAATATTTCAGTCAAAGAAAATATAAAATAACTATTGAAAAATATATATTTTTTTAGTTTAATACAATTTTATTGCTATTTTATTTAATTCAGTGCCGTCAATTAATTTGAAGTCTGTAGTATTGTCATTTTGTGATAGGTACACCTGTATATAGTCACTTGTCTAGAGAAATCGTAACTTTAAATGAAAACACGAAACAGCTTAGGAATATTTTTATTAAAATATAAATAATAACACTCTAATAATAAAAAACCTTACCATGTGAACAATGCTATTTAACCAAATCAATCCAATTTAAATTGATTTAACAGTGTACCGTACTTTGCCGTAAGAGGTTGATGGACTAATATTCAATCAAAAGTTCCGATACTAATAATTTGTCCTGTAAATAATTACTTTACTATTATATTTTCTTCATTACTATATTTACTAAAAGAAGTATTCTAATCGGAACCTAAGTTATTGTAAATATCAACCATGTATTAAAATAATTATTTTTTTTTAAATCTAAAATTACTCCATTGATGTTAATGGCCGTATATCGTTGACAAAAGGTAATAGTACAATATTGAAAGTAATAATTGTCGAAAGAAACCTAATTTCTACTATTATTCTTGATATATTCCAATATAAATTTGTTATCATTCCCAAACTTGTCTAAGCTTGTATTAATGCGCTTTTATGTTATGTCTGATTTTAGTATAAAAATTAATTAATTGAAAGTTATATACGATTTAATATAGGAAACCTCGATATTCAAACATGAACAAAACCCCAGAAGAAATTAATTTATTGATTGACAAAAAAAATCAAATAATGATTACATTAAATAATATTTATAAGCTTCAGTATAAATTTGACATCTAAAAAACTCTTCTAGACTATCATGTAAATATGAATATATTTGCTTGATTTCATAACAAGTTTAAATGTTTAGCTCATTTATTATTTAAAATTGAATTAACAAAGACAAAAACATTATTAAATATATTCTTAAAAAAACTTAATAATCATTACAAAATACTAAAAACAATTATAAATATATGAACTATATTTTCTCACAAGTTATTAAAACAATAAGAAAAATAAAAAATCTTTTAATTCATAAAAAAATTATGCAAAAAAAATTCTCGTAATTTTTTTTGGTCAAGCATTTTTTGTGTCTCAACAATAGATTAAGAGAAATTGTTCAATGATTTTTTTTGGTAAAATAAGGGTGAATGGAAGAAAATATTGAAAAGACACAAAAAATGTGTTCCTAAGCTGAATTTGGATATCTAAGTAAAAATTTGCAAAGATTTTACATTTTGAAAAAAAAATTATCTTCAAAAAGTTATCAATCGAATTTAAACTCTTCAGAGCAGATGTTCTCAAGGAAATCATGATATCTGGGACTGGCCGTTATATATACTCAGACTGATGATTCCAAGAACTTCTATGAGAAGTATCTTAAATCTTACTAATTTTTCTATGATAATTATACTAATATTCTAAAAAGATTTGTTTCATTTTTTCAAATTATATTTTTATAAGATTCTTACTATTGTTACAAAGTACTTTTATGAGTTATTTTTGTTTATTTGTTTATTATGAACGGGATTTTTTTTCTGTATCATATTTTTATTCTAAAAAAGGATATTGACAATGTATTTTATTGATCATAGAAAACGCTATGAAGCTAAATAGTTGATTATTCCTGCACAAGGAATTTTATATTAACAACTATCATGAAGAAGTATATATAGGCTCTGAAAACTCTCTCAGAGGAAATACTGTTATATAAATATATTTGTCCAATTTTGCACACAAAAATTAGTTTTGTATAAAATAATAATTAAATATATACTTTCAATAATATATTTTTAATAATTCATAAAATGCTAAGTAATAAGATACATATTTTTAAATTCATAATATTTTTTTATAAAAAAATTATGAAAATATCTGCAGTAAATAATAATCAAACATTTACTATACAAAATATTATCTAAAATAATTTTTGATTAATAAATATCAAAAAAGGACGGTTTTTAGAGTAGTCTCATTATTTTTATTTAAATCCTAGGAAACCCACCTCACTGGATCCCCAATCTGATATCACCGGTGAAAGTTTAATTAGGATCTAAGACTTTATTATTGAATAAGTTGAATTTACAGAAAATATCATTTATTTCGAGCATTGAGCTTCCATTGGTGTCTTCTTAGATTGGATCCTCGGCGAGCTGGTACATCTCTTTTACGGTGCGGCACAGTCAAAAATGCGATGTATCGGCGTTTCCTCCTTGCAGAGACGACAAGTTGAACTTTGTGCTTTTCCTATCTTGAATAAGTGACGGTTAAGACCAATATGGCCGCAGTCTCATATAATTTTTTCAAGATACTTTTTAAATTGTCTATTAAGTATTTATTTAACTTTGTAGACACATAAATATAATTTAATAGTAAATGGTGATTTACCAAAGTTTTTAAAAGTCGAGACTTGGAGTGTCAAATGAACAATAGCGAATGGTAATACACATACCCGAACTGCACTTTGTTATGCAAACGGGACGTTGACCATATACAATAGTTAAGGATGTGAATTGATTACAAATATTTCTTTTGGACACTTTTTATGTGTCCCTATATTCAAAGGATTGCTAAGTGAAAAAAGATTTAAAGGCGCGTAAATTATCTGTCAGTAGAGTGTGAGTATTCATTTATATTAGACTATTCCTTTGTAACATTGCTTTCAATGCGTACAAAATATAAATTTATGATATCTTATGACAATTTAAACTAAATGATCCCAGCTTTGACGAACTAATTTTAAGGAATGCTACTTATTCGTTCCAATACCCATGAAATTCCGTTAAACCTAAAAAGCAGAGCTGGATTCGGTACCACCGATTCAGTATTCGTAGATTTTATTATATATCTACGAATATCGATCGGTGCGGTAGAGAAAAAAAAGATAAAATGTATATGTATCTGCTCTGTGACTTCTTCATATGCATTTAGTATCGGACAATTGTTAACAAAAGACAATTAAGTATATAATTTGCTATATTTCTTTAGAGGACTATTGAAATTTAATACATATCATTTATATATATATATATATTTAGTGGATTTTGAAGGAAACGGAAGGCGATAGCAAATAAAATCCATAACTGTCCTTTGGTATACTTTGTCCGATATTAAATGCGCTTTCAGCTCCGGAATTGCTTATTTATTTTGCAAAGTTCAACTTCTTCACACCAGGGCACGCTTCCAGCACTAAATATCGATTTACATTCGGTAGTCGCAACTCTGCAAAAAAGTAATATAAAAAAACATACAGCAAGAATGCTTGTCGATAGTGGCCTTTGTTATGAGAAATAAAATTTATTTCAAGCCGTATATGTACAAGTCCTTCCACAAAAATTAAAGATACACTTCATTTTCGGCAATAAAGTTTTCTGGTCATATAATCCTTACAAATATTTGTTTTGCATGTGGTCATTGTATATATAATAAGGATATTCCTTTTCGATTATGAATATTTAAACAACTTTTTGTAACGTCTACATATATATATTCAAGCGTACTATATGTGTAATTTAGTGGTCCTTGGGCAGAATATCAAGTGTTTTGCATCGTCTTACAAGAATAATAAATATAATTTGTTTGCTCAAACGTTACATACAGTATAACGTTAAGCATTTTATTCTTCTGATGTATCTACAATTTAATATTAATAGGCCTCCTACTACTATCTACCATGTATCGGAGATACTTAATTCAGAGGCTTATAGAAGGTTATTGTATTAGTTATACCACATTGACTCACATAATATCAACAGTTGCAATCCAACATATTCAGGATAGAGCGTATGCCATACGTAAAGTCCGATTTGAGAGATGGGTATGGAAAATAAAGATTTCGGATCCGGGGATCGTTATCCTCAGTTTATTAACAACGTTTGCAGACAAATGGCTAATGGCTATAGGATCGCCAAGTTATACATTTTTACAAACAAGCAGAGATGGGACTTTCGATTCTTAGATTGATACTTCTGACAGGAGATCTATTCAACCGATATTGATCATTTTTTTTAACTACCCAATAACTCTATCCTTAGTATGTTTTTTGTCAATCCGTAGTGGTTTATATAATCTTGAATTTATCAGAAATGTCGTGCCCTGGATTTAACTTTTCCCGCATACCTTAATGTAATTATACTGAGTGAGAAATGTAGTTGATCTTTCTATGCAGTTTATGGCATGGGATGAGGTCGATTGCATCGTGGATAAAGATCTTTGATCGCATTCGTACACTGTGATCCTCTATCAAACAACTAATAATATAAAATGTTCTAAGTAAGTAAACATGATCGAACATGATTGGTTGATATAAATGACTAGAGTTTAAAAAAAGAAGACGAGATAGGAAATGAATGTATACTAAATTAAATTACAGTTTAGACTTCAGATTAAAAAAACTAAAAAACTGATGAGTAAACATATCATTAATACCCATTAATACTTAAGAACCTTCTTTGTGAATATTAAATGTTGTAGAAGATGTTCTAGAGATGGATTTGCTTGTGCTCTTCAAGGACACTTGATATAGTATATAATACACAATTGTAATCAAAACATATGTTTTAAATGAATCAAATGCAATAAAATAAGACAATGATTACAACATACTTTACAAGAAAAGAGTGATCGCTCTAACCGCTTGATGTATTTCAAAATGTCTTGTGCGTACAATATATCAATCTTGATAAAAAATAAGCCGAAATAATACAGTTCCCTAGAATAAAATAATTGAGATAAAAATTCAAAAGCTAAGCAATGTCGATATAGAATCTTACATGATCAAAATAATGTGAATATTATAGGTAGGACGATTTACATTCATAAAATGGTAAAAGGGTTTGAACTGCAATTATATTTGAGAATCGTAATTCAAAATCTTATTCGGAGGGCATGGTCAAGGATTTTATTAAGACGTTGTCATTGTTCAATAAATGCCGATTGAATGTATTGATTAGTAATGTATTATTATCTTATTGATTTGCTTTTGAAGTCTAATTTAATGTATTTTATCTGTGTTATAAATTTATATTATTTCATCACGTACTTATCGCGATAATTTGATAAAATAATTTACACAACCAAAAAAAAAATATCAATTGAAATCACATTGATTTCCATACTACTATTTTTACACATCATTGTGAATACGGTTTTTTGTTCTTTAATTTTTTTTTTTTTTGATAGTCCGCAGACTATAAGCATTTATTTTTCATTTCAAACAAACACGAAAAACAAGTAATAAAAATTAGCATAAGATTGAAAACATAAGTAACAAAAAATTAAAATATGTTAAAACACGTACCAAAACCATTATGCTTTAAGATTTTTTAACAATTTAGAATAGTTTTTTGTAATATTTATCACTGAATCACATAAAATTTCTTTTTTTGCTTTTATTGCATAAATAAAAAACTGTGTTTTTGTAATAATTGCGTTGATATGGTCCGCCTCTTCTCCCACGTAGAATGATAGAAGTCGTTCTTGGAGGTTGTAATTTTCCAGTGGCTTTTAATTATTCCTATCGTTTCCTCATAAAACTTGAGGAGTTTTCTACAAGACCATAGAAGGTGTTTTGAAGTTTCGGGTTCCTCTCTGCAGAAATAACAGTTTTTTCCTTCTCCACTACCGAAGTGTTTCCCAACTTGGAGTGTTCCGCTGAGGACCCTGTACTTGAACCATTTTTCTGCAGAGGTCAAAAGAGGGTTTTTAAAGGCTTTAATGCATAATTTAATGTCTCGATCTATCTCCCTCCTGGAGAGGTAATTTAAAAGGGCGAAAGAGTAGCCTTCGTTCCGCATCTTCTCAAGACTTGTGGGGCCACATTGGAAAAATTATCCTAAGGGAGTGACAGGTCTATTTTTAAACTTTGGTGGTCCTTGAATGTGTTTTATTCTATGGAAGAGCATCTTCCTAAAAGGCTGTTTTCAAATTCCATGTCCCCCAAACACGACAACCCTTGGAACGTTGAAAGGTCCTTCCTTAAAGAGGATATTGCATCCATTGCAGGCATTTGCCAACCAAGGTATTCCTCAAACTTAACAATAAGTGGTGTTGCTGCTTCGCTCATTTCCTTTAGAAGAGGACACATGAGTGAGGATTTTCTTAAAATTTGAAAATAACCCTTATGGAGGTCTTTTTTAAGTCTTCTTTTTGGGAGATCAGATATTGTTTTATCATTTCTGCCCAATCCTCTGTACAATCTTTTAACCTTGTAAACCATCGTGAGTTCATGTTTCTCCACATAGACGAAAAATCGAGAACACCAAGACCACCATATCCGTGAGGATTATGTAGTCTTTTGTGAGAGAGGTTCTTGAACTTGGAGAGAAGAAATATTTTTCCTTTAGGGAGTTAACAGTGTCACAGGTTATATGGTCGTAAGGAGTTACCTTAAGAAGATGAATTACTTTTGGGAGAATATAAATATTCCAGCTGATTATTTTATTCCAGAATCCGAGATTGAGTGGAGTGAAAAAGGTTATTGCATTCCTTATCCTATTAATAATTTCACTGCAGTTTTTTGACCCAGAGTCGAGTCCGATCCATGTTCCTAAAACTTTTAAACTTTTTTGGGTAGATATGGATGGCCAAATCGGAGAGAGATGATCATTGTGGGGGCTGAGTACTTCGCATTTTTCTTCGTTTATACAAAGGCCAGAGACTTTGGAGAAATCACTCAAATATTTGAACACACGTGTGAAATTTTGTGTCGTTCGTTGTACATCGCCCGTGGTTAGGATTGTAGTGTCATCTGCATAGGCTTTGACATTTATCCCTTCAATTTTTGATAATTGGCTTAGGAGAGGATCAGTTGCAATGATGAATAACAGGGGAGCGCTCGGATCTCCCTGGAGACAGCCTCTATTTATTTGGTATGTGCATTGTTTGGCACCATAGCCAACGTTGTTTTTTTGCATTTTTTTGTTCTTTAATAATAAATTATAAACTGCATAGAATATTTTTATATTTTCTTGATGAAAGGCAAACATATATCAAAACAAAAATGTATCGTTCGTAGGTTTTTTTAACCCTGGTGTAAAAATATTTAAATAATATTGCTTTAAAAATTAAAGACATATAAATATTTTGATTTCTAGATTGTTTAAAGGAGGAGCTAATTAAAAATGAAATAAAATGTTGTTGTTGTAGCTATTTAAACAGTATTGTTTTTAAAAAAATATTCTTTTAGTATGGTCCTACAGATTTTAATGAAATATATCCCCATTTTGAAGCTCTTTGTGAAGTCGACAAATCGTTATAATGAATTCAATTTTATCGCTCCTGTTAGTTGACTCAATTATTTCATAATGGTAAAATAAACCTTGTTCAACGGTTGGAAAGTATTTTGTGTATATTTTTAACTCTATGTCAGTACAATAATAATATAAATACCTGAAAGCAGTGTTTAATTATTTGCGTGTATGATTATATCAAAAAGATTGCAATATGCCATTTAAAATGAGTCTTTAATAAATATCGATTAATTTATGAAATAAATTGTCATATACCGTTCTTAAGCTTTTGAATATCTTTCCATCTACAAACGTAAACTTGACTAAACTAATCTAGTGGAATCAATTGTTAGACAACTCGAGGCATCGAAACACTACAAAAATGATGATCCCAGAATGCAAATACCGGAACAGACATAACATCACCCAAATTAGTCAGTATTCTTTGGAATCCTTAAAGATTAAAAAGCAGTATTTGTAATTTTATAACAGTAGATATTTCTGCCTTTGTAATGCTGAAGTATAAAATGACGTAAATATGTACATAATTGTTTCATAATTTTTTTTACATATGCCCTTGGTTACTAAATAAAATTAAAAAACTTAAAACAAATTAACTTTTTTGTACAATAACTTTTATTTGATATAACCATTTAGTATAATATTTTCTAACAAATCTCATTTTGACCATTTATCGTGATACAAACTCAATTTTCTTTGGTGCCGCTCGAAACAGCTCATGCAGCAGGCATTCCAGGGGCTAAAATAAATAAAAAATATTTTCCATTTTTACACCTAGAAGAACCCGAAAATCATCTGTTGGAATGTTTAAAAAAGTGGCATTTGTAGAGATACAAAATTGCTATATTACGAAAAATTACGATTCATTGTTCAACAACTTGTATTTCAATTGGTCTATTGTGACGGCTTTAAATGCCCGTAAAGTACGCAAACTATCATAAAAGCAGCTGTCATGTGCATAACGTCTCAGAAGCCAATAACACAACGGTATAGTTTTTCTGAGTGTATTGTATTTTTCAATCTTAATAATGGTTCATTTTACAAGTTAAACCACTTTAAAATAAACAACTCAACCAAGTATAATTATTTGTTTTTAATGTAGATATAATTTTAAGCTTCATAGAAGTTAAAATGGAATAAAAAGAGACATTTCTTTAACCTAACAAAAAGTTTTTATTTTTCCTTAAACTTCGCATCGATTGCGTGTAACTAAAAAGATACGAAAATAATTCATTATTTCAAATGAGAATAAAGTAAGGCATAAAATTACATATTTTCAAAAAGTTATTTTAAATGTGTCAATAAGCTCTTTATTTGACGTCACCTTAGCCTTTAGGGGTTCTAAATTTATAAATTTTGTCTAAAAAAAAAAGAATAATAGGAACTTTGTATGTTCTAACAACTTTTTCAAGTTTGTCAGACTTATGGAATAAGGTTTTTTGTTTGCTCTCTTTAATAAAGTCATTGTTTTAGGTTCTAATGAATAGCAATCAAAATAAAGTTTTCCTTCGAACTTTGCAAGAAAGGAATAATAATCAAGCGAATGCCATGACTTATAACTAACCGTTCCAATTATTCTCTTTGATTAAAGTTGTTCATAAAAAGTTTTATGAAGGCTCGTTTATGAAAAATAACCCTTCTTCTTCCCTCTTTCTTGAACACTCATGTTTTTTTTGCCACTCATGAAATACTTATAATTTAGGTGAAATATGAAGAATGACTTTTTTCAAATATTATTACCTCCGCCGATGAAGGTATTGTTTTCACTGGCGTTGGTTTGGTTGGTTGGTTTGTTTGTCAGCAGGATAACTCAAAAAGTATGGAACGGATTCGAATGAAACTTTGTGGAGTTGTTGGAAATGCCAAAAGGAACAAGTGATAAATTTTGGCATCTCTGAGTGCAGAATTAAGATGCAAAATGAGCTAAATACTAATAAATATTTCAAGTTAGCCAACTCTGCCAATAGATGTCGCTGTGCTGTGAAATCGGGTGCCGGGAGCGTCTTCCTCTCGGGATTTCCGTGGAGGGAAACCCTCCCCCGTCCCTCTACACCGCCCCAGTCGTGAAAAATCCGCCTCGGAAGGCTCATAAGGACCCCGTGACGGCGGAGGTTTGCACTCTCTGAGTGTATATATGCTCTAGTTATTATTATTTTTATATCAAGTACGGTCTAGGGCAGGTGTCGGCAATTACGTTGGACGCGGGCCAATTTTTTTAGACAATGGCATCGCGGGCCATAGTTATTTTATTACATTATATATATATTATATATATATATATATATATATATATATATATATATATATATATATATATATATATATATATATAATACACATCAAATTAATGTAATCTCGCGGGCCAGACAAATAGATGGCGGGCCAAAATTGGCCCGCGGGCGGCCATTTGCCGACCCCTGGTCTAGGGATTACTTTATACCCCACATAAAAAAGAAAGAGAAAAACACCTGTCGACTAAAAACATAGACATCTTTCTTTTATCTCTCTGGCATCTCTTTTATTATAGTATCAAATTCATCACAAACCTCTCCCTTTTTCTATTATTTATAATCAGTTTCTATTATTTTTTTGCGTTATCATAAACATCTTCAGTTTTTTTATTCTTGAGGAGGAACCCTGATATGAATATTACAAGGATTCAAACTGTTTATTATAACATAATAATAAGAACAACAGCAGCTTTTGGTATACATATCTCTTTAAAATGTTATTAATAATTTTTTTAAAGGGCAGGTTTGTTCCTCTGGTCTCAAAGTTCATCTTGCAGAATAGAAGGGTACGGTGCAATTCAGCGCCGCCGACTCAGCGCCGCCGATTCAGCACCAGCAATTCAGCGCCAGCCAATTCAGCGCCGGCCAATCGGCGGACCCCTTAAATGCCATTTTATGCACCTTGGGTCCTCGGTCCCGCAGCCGCATTAATGGGGCATTGGGGTTCAAACCCTCCGCCAATTGTAAAAATACGTGTAAGGAACCCTTCAAATATATTTATATAAATTATGTAAAAAGTACGCAACCTTTTTCAAAAAAAAAGTATTTATTAGAGGTGGCGAAGGTTTTCAAACCCAATACCCCATTTTTGCGCTGGCGGAACCAAAGGCCCAAGGTGCACAAAATGGCATTTGAGGGGTTCTAACTTGTAGTTTTACTATGGCAGTGGACTAAACCCCAATACCACACTGTTGCGGCTGGCGGACCCGAGAACTTAAGGTGCGCAAAAGGGCATTTGAGGGGTTCCTTACTCGTATTTTTACAATTTGCGATGGGTTTGAAACCCCAATACACAATTGTTGTGGCCGGCGGGACCCGAGGACTCAAGGTGCACAAAATGGCATTTGAGGGGTTCCTTACTTGTATTTTTACTTATGGCAGTGGGATTAAAACCCCATACCACACTGTTGCGGCTGGCGGGACCCGATAACTTAAGGTGCGCAAAGGGATTTGAGGGGTTCCTTACTCATATTTTTACAATTTGCGATGGGTTTTAAACCCCAATACACCATTGTTGTGGCTGGTGGGACCCGAGGACCCAGAATTGAGGGTTTCTTTACTCGTATTTTTACCTATGTAGGTGGTTTGAAACCCCAATACCTCATTGTTGTTGAATAGTTCTGCAAGACAATTATCTTGTGCTAGGTTTGACCATTGTAGTGCTACAGAAAACATAATTTTCTTGAAATAAGTCTGAATTTTTTTAAATCAAAGTCATTGAGGCTGGCGCTGAATCGGCCGTCGCTGAATTGGCTGGTGCTGAATCGGCCGGTGCTGAATCGGCCGGTGCTGAATCGGCCGTCGCTGAATCGCTGGCGATGAATCGGCCGGTGCTGAATCGGCGGCGCTGAATCGGCGGTGCTGAATCGGCGGCGCTGAATTGTCCCATTCCCGAATAGAATAACTTAAGCTTTTTAATATAATGCAACAAATTAACAGCAACAGCTTTTTAATAATAGAAAAAAAGAGAGATTTGTGATTAATTTGATACTATAATCAAAGAGATGCAAGAACGATGTCTCTATGTTTTCTAATCGACAGCTGTTTTTTCTCTTTCTTTGTCATATCGAGTATAAAGTAATCCTTGTCTTAAGTAGGTATTTGCTTGTATTTTTTTAAAGGACCTCCACAATACTATTGACACACACAGATATTCCATCATGTGGTCGTGTTCCTTACTTTAGTTAGTAAATGTATTTTTCATGCGTATATATATTGTAATACGACAATAATATACAAACTGCTTATGAAGTTCTTGCAAGAAATAATTTCGTCTTTAAGTCTTAATTTTCAAATGAGAAAACCATTATAAAAAGATTCATAAAATATATCGTTATTTTATTGGCAATTTATTTTTTCTTCTTATAATTAAGGACAGATTGACTATCTAACCTCTAGGGCAGCGTTATTGATCCATTGTGAAGTCTTGAGCAATGCAGAAGACCCAAGATATACCTCTGAAAAGTGTATTTAAGAATATCTTCATTACTTTTATATCACCCCGTGGTATGTTGTCCATTAACGTATATATTTATGTACATACAACTGACGCCAAGGAGCTGAGGTAAGAGGTTTTTTTTACATTAATCATAATTGTGTGAGGAAATACCATAATGATATTGATTTTCCCAGTCAGGGTCATCTCTTATACTTATATATGACTAGTCAACATATTCTTCCATGACATAGTTTTTCTTCTCATCATTTTTATATTATTTTTTGCATCCTCATAGCTGAGAACAAGAAATCTATATAATAATTCACCAATCTCTGTCCGTCTGTATGTCCGCACGCTATCTCCTCCCACATTTATGGTCAGACTTGAACTTTGAAGGTACCTTTGGGTCAAGGCAGACCTAATAAAACTATTAGTGATGGGACCAGATATGAAAAAAATTCAGACCTTGTCTGATTTTACTACCTACTTTTCAAGGTAAAGAGAGGAAAAAGAAAAGGAGGAGGAGGGGGTTCGAGAAATAAAAAAATAAAAAGCATCTCATGTGACTTAAAACATGTTCTTTGTACAAAGTCAAACTTTTTATTAGGAATGTTAGAAAATTATTTTCTCTCTCCTCTCTTATATTCTTTAAGGTCTGTTTCACTCACAAACTAGCTCCAAAAACTACCCATACCCGAAGGGCGAACATATGGGCGCCGTAGGCGCCCAAATATGCGAGTATATTTGATACTGCAAACACTACATGAATAGAAGGAATAGGAAAAATGTGAGTGTAAACTCACCACCTAAAACTAAATAATGTTCTTTCTTTTTCTTTGTCTAATAGTGACAATGATGACTCATTTATTGACAGATGTGAGCAAACAAAATACACATTTTTTTTCGGAGTATGAGCCAAAGTTTTATATAAAATACTCATACTGAGTCAGCCAGTGAAATTTAGATACTTAGCTATTGCAACTTCAATAAGATTCATTTCGTCAACAAACAGTAGTATAGTCATTAACTTGTCACTAATTATCTGAAGGCCTTGCACGTGTTCCTGAATTACTCTGAGGACATGGCGTCTCAGTGCTGGTTGACAAAGTCCTTCCGGGCACTGATGTTAGGGTGTTAGGGTGATCGACGTACATTCGAGTGGGTTTGAGTCTGGGCTGTAAATGTAAAGGTCTTGCCCAGAAGGGGACAAGGGCAAGGAGAAAATAAATAAGGTGAGTCAAAGAGGAGATCTTTGACTTATGCATTTGTTCAAAAGATAAATTTTTGTGACGTCACGAATGCTACAATAAAAAAACATTATTCATTAGTGCTATTATTTAGAAATTATTTCTCAACCTTATATCTCAATTGAAAATATTTCATTATAATATTGTTCCAATGCATTAAACAATTGTTATTTAAATGATTTATCATTAATATTCATTATTTTAAGTAATCAGCAAATAATAATTTCAAACAATAAAAATAATTTTTACAATCAAGATTTTAATTTATTTGAAGAAATTTATAAATCACAATAATAGAATTATACATATGTACATACAAAAAGGGGGAACATAAGAATATAAATATAATTACGCTAAATAGTAAGTTATCGCTAGCATTTTTCAATTTAAGTAGGTTGTTATGAAAATTGACTCAAATCCGTTTTATTTTTTTTACAAAAGCAATATTCATTTTTTCGACCAATTTGGATATAAATTGATAAGTGGTTTAAAAAGTCTTTGAAAAACATGAGGTCTTTATCGATTGCGTCTTGATGGCTATTATGAAAAAAATGGAAATGATTTTCTAAAAAGTGGCAGAACTTCAAAAATCGGGTGAAGGGGCGGTAATAATTCAATCCAAGGACTTTGAGTTTCTTCAAATCCTTCAATATTACTCGTGTGTTTCCCCAAATTTGGGTGGAGGTCTTTCAACTTCCTGGCTAAGTATCCAGTGATATAGGAACAGTCATTGGAATTTTTCCTGTGTTTGCCGACTAGGCAGAGGAAGGAGTTTCCGTGAGCGCAAGTACCCAAAGCCCGGTTACATATGCTCCGTAGGATGAGGGCGCTAGCTACATCTTCTTTTGAGTGGCCACGATTGAAATTTGTCGAAGGATTCATGGACTTTCTTGTTTGAATCGCTGTGTAATTATTTTCCAATGAGGTTCTAATTAAAGTTTCCTTAAAGTTTTATGAGCTAAGTTTGAGGCACTTAACTTTGTAGCAGGACAGCTTCATTTTCGTGAGTGAGAGTTCTTCATTCCTCCTCAATAGTCAAATCACAATTGTTTTTCGTTCACAGGCTTCTTGATGGACCTGTCTGAAGGACTTGGACACACTTGAGGAGGGTGATCCAGGGATGAAGAGTGAAGGAACAGCTTGAGACTTAAGCTTCTTCCAAGCAACGATGCTAAGAAGCTCAGCCTGAACATTCCTTTGGAATTCAGCTGGAGTAAAATGACGATCGCAGATCTTCGCATTCTTTAGGCCCATCCTGTCGGATCTTCTACATCGTGCGATCCACAGACGTTAAATTTCGAGATTCTTCGTTGTAAATGCAAAATATTGTACATCTCGAGGATTAGAGCAAGAGGGGATGGCACAAACACAATTACTTCCTCGAAAATATGACATTTTCGCTTTACAATACAAACTGAACTATAAATCAAGCGTAGCACCTGTGACATCACAACAAATAGTCAGCTGTCGTCCTGCAATTGCCTACGTCGATTCCCATTGCCTCACCTTATTCATATTCTCCTTGGGACAAGGGGTCTCTTTTCCGTCAAAAATGATCTTTCCATCCTCACCAAACACTTCCATCCCATGTGTTTGACGGTCCCGGCGCCAATCACAGGCTTCCTCTTGATGCTCTTTACCACAAATGTCATACAAAATGGCTCTGGATGTGTTCAACTGGCTCAAGATGCTGGCTTGCGTCAAAAAGTGCACAAATTTTGTTGCGGTTATCTCGCTCCGACATCATTTTCTCAGTAACTACGGCAACTAGACGCATGCTGTTTTTGTTTACATATTTTTGTCTTGTCTATAAGACTAAAGTCGGAACTTGTCACTTTCGATTCACCAACCTCAAAATATAAAATAATCGTAACTTACCCGGTAAATGATATGGATGGTTGCACATGAGAAAATACAATTATTATTTTTGAGGGTGTTATTTTTCTCTCTGAATTGATGTTCACCCCACAAAGCCGCGAGTGAAGCGATATTTATTGCATAATTCCAACAAGCTTCAATATTACTCACTCTCTTTTCTTACAACCAATCAAGTTTCAAAAATAATACTTTTTTCTGTTCTTAAATATGAACTCCTTTACTACTTCAATTTCATACATTATGATCAATGACCTCATCAAGGTGACATAAATATATTCGTCAAAAATAATAGAGAGGTAACGACTGCATTCCAATAAGATACAATAAACCTTTGGCTTTAAAAGATCCCATTAATTGCATTCTTTATGACTGTAATTAAATAATGCTTGAAGAAGTACATACAAAATCAATTTATCCAACGTAGATAATGTTCTCCCATCAATTTTGAGTCAAATATTTATATGTCTGATTGAAATTAGATTAAGATGAAAGAGAGCCAGGGCTAGATTATAATAAAACCATAATATTTGCAATATTACCAAAGGGCCTTTATTTAATACCCACAACTTCGTTATAGGTTATGTTATACAAATGTTTGTATTTATATTACTCACCTAAGAAAAACACGTTCCAACAATTGGGGTTGCAAATGAAATTTGTTTTAAGTCGAGAAGTATGCGACATACAGAAAATATAACAATGAATTTTTCTTCTTTACAGTCATAAAGAATGTAATTAATCTGATATATATGTATGTATATAATTAAATTGGAGTCAATCAAAATTTATAGATGAAGGATGTATTTGCGAGAATTATGGCCATACGTATTTGGAAATCAGATGTGGGCGTTTAGAATATCCATTGCCTTTGCTACTATGCAGAATTTGGCAGACGTTATTGTAAATTTTCTTACACTCCTATGGTAATGGTTAGGGATAACAAAAGGTAGTTGTCACAAACTCGCAAATGAACTCATTTTCCCGGTTGGTAACACTTCTTTTTCTATACAACATGAAGTGATGCTCCATTTATCGTTAAATATACTAACGGAAAATACACAATCCTTCTTTCCCTGAGCGTGAGGAGTTGATTTATGTAATTATTATCTTTCTTTAATATTGGAGTAGACCATTCAAAAGATTCGTAAGTTAACTGAATCGAGACTCATGAGAAAAGACACTCAGTGGTATAAGGGATGATATTCTGAAAGGATGTTACAGCCTCAACAGTCACGAGTGAAAGGATGCTTTATTTCATGAGACCACATTTTCTTTCAACCTATCACGTTTGTTATTCTTGGCAATCCTGCCAATCTAGTTGGATTTTTTTGTCTCTCTTCTGTGCTTTGGTAATTTCCGTATATTGGATAAATTAATCAATGGGTGATTGTTCTAGTAGGTATGATAATTATTAAAATAAGCAATCATATTGTTTGTAGAGTGTAGGAATATTCTTCTCATTATGAGGGATTCAAATTTTTGGTCCTGGGCCCTTGTAATAGATTGGCCATCATTTTAATGTAGACTGTCAATCATGTTGACTTTTTTTGAATTGTAAAATTTTTTTTGTAAAAAAAATTGCATTAAGGAACATATTTTTTAGCTTTACGAGGACCTTGGGTTCGATATAAAATCTAGGCAATCATAAGACTGTTAAAAAAGATATAAAAGTAAAAATGGTAAGAGAACAACAAAAAAATAATTTAACAAATATAATTATGATAAAATAGTATATTGAATATTTGTTTTATGTACCTACTAGATAAGCCTCATCACACCAGAGCTTAATCCGGTATCTATCGTTCCACTTAGAGCAAGTATCTTTATAAATTGTATGCAATTTATATAAGAAGAAGAGAGGGTGGTTCTTTTGAAGCGTGATTGGTGCAAAGATAAGGAGAGTGAATAGTAATAAAAAACAGTTGATCTTATGCTACAAAGTATCACTTCATACACAACGGCTGTTGAGGAGTGAACATCAGCAATTCAGAGTGAGAAAATTCATCCTTAAGAATACTAGTTGTCTCTTCGTCATTGGCCTACATCCATGACGTCATTGGCGAATCCTTTGAATGGACTCCTCCGATGCCACCTACTAATATAATTGAATAGATTAACTGCACATACTAATGAAGAAAAAATATTAATTTTGTTTCTTCATATTTGTCGATATATGGGTCAATACTCAGAATATCGGACGTAGAAAGAAAAGAAAACAGTGTTATGAAACGAAAAAATCATGTTTATTTGTGAGTTTGCGGAACAAACATTTTGTTATCCCTAAACAATAGATATGATGTCAGAGAACACTAATTTTATTTCACTCTTTATAAATAAAAAATGAATGTTTTATACTTCCAACCACGCACCAATTTAATAACTGGATACTCAACAATGTAAAAAACAAAACTACACTCATTCTCCTATTTGTAACTAAGATGGCTGCTTCACCTGTGCAAAACAATTTAGTTATTTGATATGGAGAAAAGAAGATCCTACAAATAAATGCCCAATGATATTCCCCAATGTTATATTTGAAAAGAGTTTTTGTATTAACCGACATCATTGGTTGTTAATTGTCGTTTCTTCTTATATTATATTCGTTGAGACTTGGAATGTAGTCTGCTCAAGGGCTGATAAAAATAGTAACTTTTTCGTTGTTTAATAATATTTCAATAACCTATATTTGTCCAAAAAAGACAGAAGATAGCGGCTTGTCGAGTTTTTTCCTCCCTTTATTTATTGAGTGCATTGTGTATTCAGTCTGTTGGTTTAGCCCTTTGATAAGCCCCACCACAAGGAACTCAATCCGGTATCAGCCGGTGCATCCAGTAATGATATGATCGATTTGTTTAACCAACAGGTGAATAAAAGTGCAGCTAAATCGCATTAAAATATTAACATCGTAGTATGAATACTGTCGGTATAAAAACATCTGATAAAAAATATTTATAGTCCTCTATCAAACAAATATTATTTTTAGATGATAATATAAAATACTTGTAATGTGATAAAATAATTCATTTTTCCTCTTCCCCTTTATTTATGTATTGACGAAAATAAGACTATCGGTCTTTCAACGATATTTTTTACACATAGGTTAAACAAATTAACAAAAAATAAATTACTCTTCATTGGCCCAATGAAGAGTAATTGATAGTATATGTAATATATATTTATCAATTAGATATCAACAGGTTTTCTTCACTTGACATATATATTATATTCCACAAACTGAACATTTATGAAATATAAGCTATGTGTCACACATGTTTTATGGTCAATATATTTTTTAAGTAAACTCAAAGATATTGCGTACAAAAGAATCTCACAAACAATATAAAACATTGAATAACTAAATACTAAACTAAAAACACTTACGTTAAAAAACACAGATAAATATTATAATTCAAAATTGAAAGTTCTAAAACTGTAATGTAAAAGTTAAAGTCTTTGTTGACGCAATGTACAATATTTTAATCAAATGAATCTTTATATCGTTTATAAGATAATAAATAATATTGGTATCATACAAAATGTTAAAACAACGATAATAATGATTGCTTGGTTGATTCCTTGTTGTTGGCTTGTTTAAAAGTGGGTCGTTTCAGGCTAGAGGAATGCGGACTTTTTAAATATGTACCTATGACTAATACTCTAAAAGTATATATCTGAGCAACGTTATGAGATCACTTCTTGGGGAAGAAGAAAAAAGGAAAAAGATTTGTCTTAGTCAAGAGCTTCTTACGTAAGCGGCGTATGCGTAAGTAAAAATAATATATTTCATCATTCAAGGATGCTGCAAATAACATATCCACAAAGGTTTTGTATGACGAACCTAACCCTAGGTTTCATGATGCATAGATGAGGTTTAAATTAAACATTTGTCTTGATTAACCTATCCCATGAGACATCCTCTTGTTAAGATTGATCAAAGATTAGAACCAACTTCTTTATCGAGTCGAGCAGAACCGAGCTTGTTTTTTTCCTTGCTTTGACACTAGCTATCACAAAATATATATATGAATCCCAAAACGCCCTTTTTCAGAAAATGGGTCTGGGTGAAGTCTTGATGATATTGGCTAACAGAAAAAGTTTTAGGCAACGATAGAGTTTTTTTAATTACTATTCAAAATTGTCGGTAATTAATGTACTCGAGATTGGGATCTCGAAACATTTACTCCTCATACTTTAAAATATCAAATTTATTTTGTAAAGTCAATATACCTTGACTTATGGCAGGATTCAAATAATTTCGTAGGTATTCAATGTTCAGCTATTCTTTGCTTAAAAGTATTATCACACTAATATTCCCTTCCTTCCCAAAAGTGTGTATAAAACTGTCCTCTTAGCCACACAGCTAAAATCCTGACCACTTTAGAGCACTAATAACATGAGATTGAGATGTTACACGAGGTTGTTAAGGATCTCATTTGAAAGGTTTGCTTCTCGTCTTTCAAACAAAGTTTTACTTAAAGAGAAGAGTGACGATCATTGAAATGACCCACGCGGACCTCAAACCTGCAGATATCATTAAGACTCTGGGATACTCAAAGGCCACTATCTACACCGTCATCAAGCGCTGGAAGGAGGAAGAGGTGTCCTAGAGTAGGGCCCATGCCCCTGAAAGTGACAAAATCCGCACACCCACTGAAGTGATTCATCGAGGCCTCACCCGGGACTCCCATTATCGTACTTGCCAAGAAGCGCAATTTCAGCCACAAAACCATAAGGCGAGCAATCAAGGACGACATGAACCTCAACAATTACAAATCGTACAAAGACACATTCTACCTCAGTCCAAGAATGAAAAAGACCAAGCTGTTGAACAATTTGAAATTGAAAGGTAACAGAACCGTGCTCTTCAGTGACGAGAAAATTTGGAACGTGGAATTGAAGTACAACCTCCAGAATGGCAGGTGGACAGCCAATGAGAGGTCTGAGCTACCCCACATATTTACATCAAAGTTCCCTCCTAATATCATGACCTTGGGTGTTGTAGGGAGCAACTGAAGTGTCATGCCCCCTTCTTCTTTGAGACTAAATAGAGGTGGGTGCAGACAGCTACTGCGAGGTTTTGGAGACAGTCGTAATCCTGTGGATGAAGGAGAAAGCTGGTGCCAACAACTTAGTCTTCCAACAGGACTCGGTCAGAAATCACACAGTGAGGATATCATTTAACTTGTTAAAGGCCAACAAAATCACATTCTAGGACCAGCAAATCTGGCCCACGAACTCCTCCGACGTGAACCCGTTGGACTACTTCTGTTAGGTGAAGTTGGAGAGAGAGGTCAGCCGCACCAGCTACAAGTGTATCAGTGCTCTCAAGTCCACCATAAGCTGCCACTGGGATGCAGTTGATCCCGCGGAGGTGGTTAAAGCCTGCAAATTGTTTCGAGGCTGGATCGAGACAATGCTCAGCGCAGATGGATCCCACATTAAAAATTTGAATAATTAAATATACACCTTTTATTTGAGACCCTACTTGATACTCTACTTGCCAGCGTTCGTGAACTGGATGTAGTTGAAATTGGTCCCGATTTATTAGCCTAACGCTATATATATATATATATATATATAATTTATTTTATGAAAGTTGCACCTGATATATATTAACAACTGCAAAAGGAAAAATGGAGGGAAAATTTAATTTAGGGAAACCTAAGAGTTACCAAAGTAAGAGTCTCGATTCTAGTGATCAGGCTATATATATATATATATATATATATATATATATATATATATATATATATATATATATATATATATATATATATATATATGCACTTAGTAATCGGACAGACTTTATTCTCCTAAAGTTGCACTTCATATTGAGGACTGCCAAACGATGTGAAATAATTTTGAATTAAAAGTTGATGCAACTCAAAGGAGAAGCATATACATGAAATAAGAGTGACTCATTTTTGCAAACTACATACTCATGCAAATGACGTCATTTTTAGCTCAAAAAACTTCCTTAAATAATATTTTTACAATGAAACACACCTTTTTGTCAAATACCGGCTTGTTGAATTGGCAAAATAAAATAAAAACACGAAGCCTTCTTGTTTTTCTAGTTACTGAATTTGTTTAATACAATGTAGATTCCTAAATCGAATTAGAGAATATAAAATATTTTTAGCTTGTGTATAATTAATTTTTCGACTCTTGAGATTTGAAGTTAATTGAACCTCATTGAAAAGATCATTGGATGGATAGACTAATTTTACGCTTTAATGCTCATTAAATTATTTTCATATTTTTAACAGTCACTTTATTTTTTAAATTAAAATGTTCAATTTTCCCTTCTAAAGAATCATATACATTTAAAAAATATATTACTATGAAATAACACTCATAACGAACAAAGGTGAAAAAAACATTTTCTCCCAAGAGTGTAAGAAAGAAATGCCAACATGGTTTTAATGAGAATTTGTTAAAATTATAATGCTTATGAAATAATTTTTTTGTGCCAAAATAATGGCTAGCAGAATATTTATTTAAATTTTGATATATTTTTTGCTTTTTTGTAATATGTGCCACTTAGTTGATTAAATTTCTATCCATAATTTTTCGATAACATTCAAGGTACGATCTATATGATCTATTATGTTATATATTATATATATATATCCGACCAGGACACTTTTTTTCGCCAGACCCGTGCCGGACTTCAGTATATTTTCGTTCCTTCGACATTCTGAATGTGGCGAGGTTTTTTAGAAATCAATTACCAAAAAAAGTGACGACGTTTTTTTAGAAAACCAAATTACTAAATATTTGTTTAAATCTTAAAAAATATTTCTAAAAAAACGTCATCACTTACAAATGACGAAAATATTAAAGTCCCGGCCCGGTTATTTTTAGACACTGGGCCGGGACATTAAAAAACAGCCGGGATCCGGGCCGGATACCCGGTCGTTTCCTGATATATATATATATATATATATATATATATATATATATATATATATATATATATTCTTTTACTTCGTAATTCATCTGCGTTTTTCACACTGTATATTCCCTAAAGGTTTAATTGCTCAACAGCTAAAAAGTGATATAATTCAGAGTTTTCATTACTTTAACAAGAACCACATCTCTAAAGATTAAGCCCTTGACATTAACTAATTTGCCGAGTATTTTATAATATTTTAATGTTTAATATATGTATTCATGTTACAATAACCACCAGGGAAAAGTGCTAGAATTCAATGCATTTTCCGGTGCTGTTCATCTATATCTAATTACATTTGCGTGAAGAAAGTTTTTTTAAAGATATTTTTTAATATCACCTTCTATTTTCAATGATACTTTCTATGGTCTCCCTTGCAAATTATATGCTCAGTACGTGTAATTTCGAGAAAAAGCCTTCTTACATATTTTGGTCTACCTGAGACCTGGGAAGATCCCATCTGTAGAAAGAAAACCATCAAATCTTCACTTAATTTCTTCTCATCAAAAAAAAATATATATATAATTTCACTTTTGAACATATGGTAAGGCGTAACAAGTTAATCTCTTTAGATTTCATAAACGGAGATTGCTTTGTGTGAAACTATGAAAGGCACAAAGTTGACATTTCTGTATATAATTACTACATAGAATATTATTTAGTTGGCAAGTATGTATATATATATATGTAGAGGAACCATATATACAATTTTATAATATATTGTATTGGAATATGAAATACCGATCTTTAGACTTTCCTTGCGATGCTTCAGTTCCAAGGAAATGTGCTGGATAATCAATGCTGAGGATTCGAGAATTGAAGATATTTTTGACAAACCTTCGTAAAAACATTTATGTTTGATGAAATCACTTCAATTCAATAATACTTCATCGTATTCAAGGAGTTAAAATTCCATAAGAAAATAATAATATATTCCTCGTATTCAGTTAACCGAATCAGTCAAAATATTTTGAACATTCTTCATAGAAACATTAAAAAAATATATCATCTGTTTATTGAGATTCTTTCTTTTAGATTGTTATTTGCTAATTAAATAATAGAAAATAATGCAAGAAGCACTGACCAATAATATTTTATCAATAATTCAAATAATTCAATTAGCTCAACACTTTCCTATTTACTTTATTCATTTATTTGTGCACATCTTTCAATTAATTATTTAAACTTCAAAATATAAAATACGTTCATCAATAGCACTTTTTTATTTGGATCAAATGGTGTTAAAGGAAACCCAATTTATACTTTAATCCAACTTACTTCTTAATACAAAAGAAACCAACAACATTTACTTTAATTAACAACAATTTTCAAGGAACATATATACATTTTATATAACATTGAAAGATTATTAGAGGTAATTAACGATTTCCTTTGGACAATCGAGATATGTGTTTTTATAATCATACATAAGACCATTGACCTTCAATCCATATTTATATGAAAGCCTTTAAATCAATAAGTCATCTGGCGTTTATATTCATCCTTCTAGAAGCTATAATAATTTGTAGTAGTTATTCTATGAACGCGTATGATTTAAATGATAATAATAATAAGAAGAATAAGTAATGTCTGTAAGCAAGTGTGCCTACCTATTGCTTACGCGTGGGACCGCAAAAAAGAAGACTGCTTAAGTAGGATTTCTAAACTTCCTTGGTGCCTCCTCAGTATGAATCTTCTCGTGTTCCATGGTAGACGTAGTACTGAATCATGGCCCGATTTACCTCACTACCCTTACTGCTCCTCCTCCTTCCTCTCATCACGAGGGGATTTCCCCAAGAGCGAACCAGCAAGGCCATCAGTGACTCGGCCTTCAACGAAATCATTTCAAACTACTACAACTCTTCCCCTTTCTACTCAATGATAGATCCTCAAGAGCTACTCCGTGAGTTTGCAAATAAGAAAATCGTGCGAAAGAAAAAGCTTCGTCCGAGGAAGAGGCCCCTAATCGAGTCGAACGACCTAAGGAAAAAGGCTCGTATGCATATCCGGCACAAGGAAGAATCCACAACCACAACAACACCCTCATCCCCCATTAAAACACTCCGCATGCGAAATAAGCCTGTCTATGACCACACGGCATCGAAGGCAAATGAGTTTGCAGAGCGGAGCTACGACTATGAAATCGATGTCTTTGATCGAAATGCTCTCGGGGATGATAACTACGAGGACTATATTAAGTCTGAAGAAGCTAAGGAAAAGGACATTTATGCTGAGCTGGAGACGTTCTTCCCTGGGACAACGAACTCAGAGAGGGATCCGGCATCTGTGGAGTATGAAGAGCGACATAAGAACCAGGAAACACGAATGAAAAGACCCATTTTCACGCCCAGCTATGGGCATCCCTATGCACAGCCCCTCTCGCAGCCAAATCCTATAGACTCTGGAATATTCGAGGTAGATTATATCAGTGAGCCACAGCCAAATGGGAAACACTTTGACATACCAAAGATACACAAAGAGAAGAAGAAAACGACTCAATTCGCCCCAACGATTCCTACTACTACGTCATCCACTACAACTACTACAAGAACAACAACCACAACCACCCAATCCACAACATCATCAACAATTACCCCCAAGCCAGCCGTCCCAACCAAGCTTTCTCGTGGCCAGCCAGCAGCCTACGTTAGAACCCTTGCACGTCGATTTCCACGAGTTAATGACTACAACTATGACACACAACTTCCACCCAGAAGGCCTGAGAAGGAAGATTTGAGTCAAATCAAGCTGGAACATCGGGAGGTGGCCTCGGGTCCATCCTATCGTAAGCATCCAGGCTACAGAGATCTTCCCCAAAAGAGAAGATCCGGCCCGCCAGAAGACGCCCCTATAAGACCAAAGCCTACCCATCACGCAAAGAAAAAATCCCTCAGCCCCATTATTTCGAAAGCAAGGAGCAATTTGTGCCATCCTTTGCACCCCCCAAATCCTTCCGTCCTGCACCATATACCTCTGCATTCAGTCATCCCGAGTACAAAGCTCTTGAGCAAAGATTTCCAAAACCAAAGAACAACCCTGCCACGAGAGACAGATACACACATCCCTATGAGCCACCAACATCTCACTACACCCCTACAAAGCCCCTCGTCCCCATACTAACACCCACCCCTTACCAGCCAAGCCAGTAGAATTCCGATCCAAAGACATCCAGCTCGAGGGTAACCTCGGCATTGACACCCAATTCAAAAAGTTCCGGGACAATACAGAGTTCTCTGGCTACCTGGACAATTCAGAGTCAAAGGGATCCCCTTATGATTTTGCGCGGGGCTTTCCCTTGCTCCCACCTCCTCCCGCCATGTTGGCCACCACACAAAACTTCTTTGGGTTCAGTGATGTCCCAAAGCTTGGCTCTAAGGTCAACTACAACCCTCCTGAGCTCATATTTAATCAAATGTACGAAGGGGCGAAGAGCAGAGGGGATGAGAAATCTTACGCCCCGGAGCTCAATTACGAACCAAAACCTAGCAGAACCAATGAAGAATCCTCATTCGGAAGGATATTTAATTAGATATCAAACCCACAATTAAAAGTGTACAAATAGTAATAGCTATGATAAGTATTAATACATACCAAGTATGTCAGCAATATGTGATTCGTTCATAATTGAACACACTTCTTCTTCTCTTTAAAAAACCTTTTTTTGCCTGTGGTTGGTTAATTAGTTATAAATGTAGAATATATATTTAAAAAGTGAAAACTCCTTACCGTATTCTATGTACAACCATATTTTTCTATTTAAAAAACTATTAGATATGTATGAAATACTATGTAACCAAAAAAAATATATATATATATATATTTTATCCCATCTGTCTTGCGTATTACTTATTTATCATTTGATTACTTCTGTAATTAGAAAATAATAGCAATAATCACATTTTTACTAACTAAATTAAGGATTTTTTGATATTTAACTTATATAATATAAATATATTATATATATATATATATATATATATATATATATATTATATATATATATATATATATATATATATATATATATATATATATATATATATATATATATATATATATATATATATATATATATATATATATATATATATATATATATATATATATGTGTGTGTGTGTATTTCTTTGGATACAATGAAAATTTTGACGTGATATCAAAAAAATAAAATATATCCTCATTCCCAAAACCAAAAACCTTAAAGAAGAAAACATATATGACATAAATATAATATAAAAACGAACAAAACTTGAAGCTAAAGTTTAGGGAATAAAACATTAAAAATAAGTTAAATACCATAAGAATATGGTCTAGGTGTTCTTAATACTTTAGAAGATCGTTCTGGCAAGAACACCAACAACACCTGGCAAAGAAGAAGTCATATATCTCACTCAGTTAGAATCAAAGTTTTGAAAGGGACCAAAGTTATTTGATTTGTTTTTGAAACATTTACAGCACTGTGGACATTGATTGTATTCGTAGAGCCACAGTCAGTGAGTTCTAATAAAATGGTTGTATGAAAAAATATATGTTTCCTTAGTCCTGTTATATCAATAATATATCTCGACTATTAATGTAACATGGCATCCAATAGTTATAGTAAGGTTTTTTTCGATTAAAAACATTTTATTCGGTTAACTGCGAAAATTTTATACAGTGTAAAAATAAAGTACACTAAAATTACATGCAGAAACAGAGTAAAATTATTCAGGCAGTTGCAAAAATACATAAATGAACATTGTAGTTCATATTTACTGCCCTGAAGAATAACCTTATATAAAAAGACAATTCATTTATTAGATTGGTTTAAAAATGCACGATGTTAAAATCCTTTTATAATGTTTATGTAGTGGTTCGATCTTGCAGGCACATATTTAATTATATCGCCAGCCCATTTCCACGTTGGCGCTGCTAAATCTGGGATTTTGATGGAGAGAGTAGCGTATCTAGCTGAAGCACCAATCATGATGGGCCTTAGGTCCTCTTCGACTACGTAGGCATTTGTCGTAATTTTTAGAGCTAACAAAGATTTTATATTTTGTTATGCAAATTGCTTTGTGACTAGGGGGGGGGGGGTATTTTTTAAATTTATTATTTCCAAAGAGAATGTGAGCTTTTAAAATATTCGGAGATATATCGCCCTTTGGACACACGTTTATTTTATAGATCTTATAATTATTTGAAGAATTAGACAATCGGCAAATGTATGCAAGGTATTATTTAATAAAAATCCACGTTTCATATAAGGATTCTGAAATTTAATAAACATCCCTGATATTTGTAATTGGGCTGTGAATTTAGAACCATCCGCAATCCCATAAGTTGATTTTAAAGTTCTTTTATTCCATGAATAGGGAAGGTTCAGCAAACTTAAGTATGACTTTTATACATATCTCGCTCCATCATAACTCTTCCTAACACATTCAAATTTTAAAAACCATGGCTTGGAAGGGCACATAAAACTAAGTGAACGTTTAAGAGGAAACTTGAACCTTGCCACGTTAAAAACTTGACTTCATGACCAAATCGTGTTTTTGGTTATTTCAGTTGAGCCTATTCATGTAGTCTAAAAATGGAGTATTTCTAACACTATGAAGACGATACAACCAGCTAAAATTTATATTGTGAAAGTCAACTAATTGAAGTTCAACAAAAAGTCTTTGAGTAAAACAGAGTAAAAAAAGCCTTTATTAAAAAGACATTAACATTTTAAACGTTGCCAAGCAAAACTATCTCCCAGTGATTTTTAATGACGTCCCACTAGTAAGTGAAAGCAAAAAACATGTTTTTCATCCCACTTACGTCATCAAAAACCATTGCTAAAATATATTTTTGATATGTCGCAAAAAATAAAAACATTTTTTAATGTTCCACAGTTCATGAAAGCAAGAAAAAAGGTATTTGGTATTATATTATACCTTGGTAACAATTATGTATCCTACAATGGACTTTTTGCTCAAGTGGATGGGTTCATTTGCAAAAGTACATATGCCATAGCCATGAAAACAAACCAAATACAATGATATAATCATATTTTTGAAGCAGTTGAAAATACAAAATAAAGTGACCATTGAAGTACCCAAGTATGACGTAGCATTAATAACTGTGGTACATCGACCTATATAATAATCAACACTCAACAGACTAGAAAAACTCGCTTGATTTTCAAATATATTTAATGAACAAACAATAATGTGACTCTCCCGATGGTGGATGAGCTTAACAAAGGGTGATCCAACAACAAGTGTTCTATGATTTCATTAAGAGTTTTTGGTCATAAAAAGGAAGCAAATCCACAACCGACAATATTACAACTGTAGTAATGCACTTTATTCCCAAATATTTATTTTTGGTTCAAAAAGCTTATTATGGATATTTATTTGCAAATAAAAGTATATGTATTTGCCTACTAATACTAGTCGCTTTTACATCAGTAGTTACCATCATATTTGTTCTCTTGGTCCTAAACTTGACGCACAATATATAGGTATATATATATACATATATATAGATATTTATTTATTTATATATACAGGGTGCGGCCACATAACTTCCTTTTTTCAGAAGGCAATTTAACAAGATGTATAAATCAGAAAGGTTTAATTTTGTTTCATGATTTTAGTACATATTTAAAGTTTTGTTTCACATAGTTTTGAAAATCATATCAGATAGGCGACGTCCCCCATTGTCCATACACTGTATATACCGATTTTGGGTTTTGCCATGACCCTGTGATTTAGGTGAATGCAAAGTTCTTTCATGCAATTCCCGGGGATTGGTGTCAGCCCAGTAGCGCATGTTTTGTTTGTTGACGCATCCAGTCAAATGAAAATGTGCTTCATCACTAAAGTAAACAATAGCGTCTTTAGGAACGCTTTCGAGAAGTGCCTCACATGCATTCCTTTGTGAAGTGAAATCACGTACTGAGAGTTCCTGCACAATTGCAATCTTGTAAGGATGGTATTGAAGGTCATCATGAAGAATTCGCCTCACTGAACGATCAGAAAGTCCAAGGGCAGGGGCATGTTTGCGTGCAGAACGCTGTGGAGATTGCAAGACTGAAGCTCTTACTGCCTCAATGTTCAATCAGCCTAGTGATCTGATGGGTCGAGGTACTCCAGTTCTTCGTCGTGTCGTACTCCCAGTTTGTCTGAACGTAGTGACCCACGTAACAATTGATTTTTGACATTGGCAAAAAAATAAGACTAATAAATTGATTCCGGTCCGGAACAGGGCCTCTCGGAGCTATTTTGAAACGATTTTGAAAGGCACGCTGGTTTGCAACAACAGACTGACGATTCGAAAAGTAAGCTTCGACGGCAAACGCGCGCTCCTCAATGCTCCAACGCATGATGGTGACTGACTGTATTTCCAAGAAAACCTCCTGACTGGCCTATCAAATAAAAACACGCCCACCCCGCTATTACTTCTACATACTGATTGCAACTATTTAAAAAAGGAAGTTATGCTGCCGCACCCTGTATATATATATATATTATTAAATCCCCTTAAGACCAGATGCTACACAAAAAAATAATATATAGGAAATATAGTGTTTTCCTTGGTTTATTAAGATATTATCTAAGAAAATCTTAACATAATTTGTCATTAACGAAATCTTAAAAGCAAATGTCGATATATTAGCCCTTTTAGCTCGTGTTTTTCTGAAGGCATTACCTAAAATCAGTTCATCTGTGATTCTTCATAAATATCAAATTACGACCGAGGATTAGCAAAAAAAACATGACATAATGCTTGTTATTTGTCAAAAATACACCGGACAAACAACCCCATTCGATATGTAAAAACATCTGTACCTAAGTACAAAACCCCATTTCTAGAAATAAAGCTACACAATGTATACATCTCCACTTATGCCTTTTTTCATTATGCAATTCCAAGTGAATCATTACAATAGCCATTTCATCTGATTGGTTTCCTTGTAAATACAACATGCTGAGGGGAGCAACACAATGGATTCATAGAAGGATATTTGCATTGAGGAAGTGTGTGTTGTATTCATTGCAAACGAAAAAAGAAGGGTTGAAATAAAGACATTTGTTGCACAGACCGACTTTAATGTTGTTCTTACCATTCAACCTTTAAGAATGGCATTTATATGCTGAAGAAATTTGTTAAAAACCTTTCCTGGACTAACAAAATATCTATATGTTTTTAAATCCAAAATGGAAAAGCATTCATTCATATGCACATAAAACAATGAGTAAAATACTGGTGGGCAAACAGCAATAGAAGGAAGTTTTAAAAATAAGGAATAAAATGTGTACATAAGCAATAACCGTTATCATTTGACCCATGGGTATCCGGATCTGTGGTCTCCTCATTTTCTAGTATCTCAAGGAGAGAATGCATCCGGTAAAAAGCCTCTCTATTCAACATTGGGTATATGTAGAGAAGTACATAGTTGGATCTTACTGCGTAAATAATATGCTGAAAATAGCAGATTATTTTCTTTATTTCAAGTTGTTGGAGCATTTGGAGTGGAAAAAATGAGCCAATGAGCTCTTGAGTGGGTGTGACATTAACCCTTTTTTATTATATTCTTAACCAACCTTCTTGGTATTTTGAGATTTTCTCCATATCTCTTGGAATTGGTCTTTATTTAGCTTGTACACTTAAAATAATAACAAATTTAGTTATACATACAAAATAGGAAGGTTATGTTCTATTATAAAAATATTATGTTTGCTTAAATAAAAAGTAAAAATTAAATTGGAATCATCTCTGTTATGCTGAATAACTTGATACAATGATCACTCTCAAAATGGTGCCGAGGCTAATAATACCTTAGAGTCTGAAATTAATAATTTCATAAGCCCGCGTTGGCATTTAAAATCAAAAGATAGAATCTTGAGAATGGTTATTTGACTGGTTGCAATCTATGTAAATCCGGACTTACAGGATTCTAAGATTAGTTAAATTGAATTTGCTACTCAATCTATGTACTACTACTACTACTTTTTAATATTAGTCATTTCATAATGACTTTCTATATAGGACATCACATTTTTTACATACCAATAATATTTATGAAAATTTTGAACATTCAATTTACACTTTCATTCAATGAAAATCCACTTTTTCTTCAACTCTTAGTTCAACCTTTTAGGCATTCATGTTTTTAAAAGAAAAATAATAATTTAAAAATATAATATCGTATTAATATAATATATATATATATATATATACTACTATATATATAGAAACACTATATACTATATATATATATATACACACAATTTATATAACCACACAAATTTATTATTGTTTTTGTAATGTATATATATATAAATGTATATTATAAAGGCTAAATTTAAAATATACTACGATGGTAAAACGTTACTATTTGTATTTGCAATAAAGTATAAACAATAAAACTATATAAGAATGATTTTGTTTGTGTGAATTATTGGATTGTTTATCTCTTTATAATGTCTAAGAATGAAGAAAATGCAGATTTTTCATATCTCTAATCGTTGTTCAGAAAATCACAACATTTTTTAAAATTAGAAATGAAATCCAACCCTTATAAATGTTAGGCTGCCCTGTTTGATATCGATCCCTCAAAGAAAAGCTTTGCTTTGGAGAGCTAACAGAATGTTTGTGGTTTTGTTTTGTCAAAACGATGAAAGAATATATAAAATAATAAACCTTATTTGGGATGTTTATAATATGAAAAAAATACGTTGTGTCGACGTATATACATAACCATTTTTTCTGAAAGGGTCTAATATTAACATAGTATAAATATAATATTGTTATAAAAATGCCCATAAAATTTCTAAATCATGTAACGATTACAATTATAACTAGAGGCATATATACACTCAGAGAGTGTGTACCTCCGCCGATCCCCACAACATTTCCATTCAAACATCGTCCCTTCACACGCCCGATTTTCTATCTCTAATCATTGTTTCCTCTCTATTAGCTCATTTGCATATTAAAAAGCACTCAGAGGACGGGAAGAGGAAGAAGTTTAAGCTACGTCACGGGGTTAACATAGTCCTGAGCTGATATATGAAGAATAATACGTCAATGATACTTTTTTAGCGTTTGTTCTTTCCTACTCCTGAATAGAGACCCCATTTCATTTAGTATTTTGCTCATTTTGCATATAAAAAAGCACTTAGAGATGCCAAAATTTAATCACTTGTTTCTTTTGGCATTTCCAACAACTCACAAAGTTTCATTCGAATCCGTTCAGTACTTTTGAGTTATCCTGCTGACAAAATAACAAACCAACAAACGCCGTGAAAACAATACCTCCTTCGGCGGAGGTAATTAGCATATCCCTGTTAATATTAACGCTGTTGCATAGTTTAAGATATTCTCAAATAGTTTGTTTTTTTACTTTTCTCACGCAAACTACCATACTTTAAATCCCGTGTCACTTCTTTAACAACGATGAGCCACATTAAAGATATGTTTTACTTCAATCTTAAAACCTAATGCAACATAAAAACCAAAAAAATATCGTCACTCAAAACATGTTAAATTAGATAATACAATCAGCTGTGTATGTTGGGGAAAAATGGTTATTTTTCTAAAGTCAAGTACGTTACAATCTTGAGATGTCCACAAAAAATAGAAACACCTTTTACACTGTAAACGTTAGTTATTAAAACGTAAAGTTAGGTGAATAGTTATAAATGATATAAAAATAATAATATGGAGTCCTTTAATTACTTCAAAATGTAGAAAATCTTTTTTCCTATTGTCTAGTACTGTTTGACAAATCTCAAAAGCTATATTGGTGCATTTTAGAGGTGGAAAAGTGCGATTAATTGATACGAATTGATAAAACCTAATCAAGTATTTCTTTTTTTTATCGGTTCATTATATACAAACATAACTTTATATATATAAAAGTTATAGAAGAATATATCAATATAAATTAAAACAAGGAAACTCATTTAGGTGTTGGTTTAAATCGATATCAAAAGTATGTTTGATTCGTAGTAGGGGAAATAAATAATTTTTTATTGATAAGGCAATAAATACTTATCGATATATATTTATAAAAAAATGAATGTATATTCATAAAAATTTCTATTGTACATAGAGTAGTAACTCTTCATATCGATAAAGGTTGAACAAAGAATACTTAATACATCAACCTAGTTATTTATATCAGCTGACGCCTTGCAAAAGTTTTTCTCTCCCACATGCTTGCATAATAGCATACTAATATTTTTTTATGAATATAACATAATGGGACAAGCCTCCTATTTTTTAACTAGCGTATTATTTAATACCAACATGATACGTAGATTGAGTTTAAACGGGCTATCATCGTCCAGACTTATTGCCTAACAAGTATCTATACAACACTCCCACGGAAAATCCTAATCATAGTAAAAAACCATACCATTACTCCATATAGTTTATAAATAATATGTACACTTTTGAAAGATAAGAGGCCCCTCCTGTGATGACCACAAAGCATCCCGCGGGCGTCATGGTGCTTGGGGGTCGTGGGGTCAGACGGCCAGAAGATGCCTCCACATTTTTTCCCCTGCGGCCTCAATCACACGGGAGTAACTGAAGGTCCTCAGGAGGGTGTTCTACCCTGGATAAAGGCCACATACCCCGGCCAGGACGTTGTATGGCAACAGGATAGCGCCCCCCCCACGGGGCGAATAAGACCCAAAAGTGGCAAAAAACCAACATGCCAAAGTTCTGGGCCAAGGAGGTCTGGCCGTCCTCCTCACCGACCTCAATCCTCTGGATTATGCCGTTTGGGGCGAACTTGAGCGACATGTCTGCGCCACCCCCCACCCACCGTGTCGAGGCTCTGAAGGCCTCCATCCTCGAGGCCTGGCCAACATGTCCTCCAACTTCGTGGTCAAAAGCTGCCGCATATTCAGGCGTCGTGTGAGGCTGTGATCAAGGCCGAGGGCGGCCATATCGAAAAAAATGAACCAAGATATGGAACTTTAAAAGTTATTTATCTGAAAAAAATATTTAATTATTTCTATGTTAAAATGCATTTAAGTGATATTTTGGCCTAATGTAGCGTTTTGGGTTGTATACCCTGTATATGAAAAGAATCCAACCATTAAGTGTACGTAAAAAGATAGTTCCAAAATCAACAATATTTTTTCCCATGCCTAAAGATGATTTGATTCTATTTGTTATATGATTTGTACAAAAATATATCAAGTAGAACGAGCTTTTAAATGCTGAATCCCCTTTAGCTAAGAGGTTAGCATCTCATTCTATGCTATTAGTCGTGGGAGTTCAATCGTTCTTGAGAAAGAATCGTGGCTCTGGACTTCAAGAACACCTTAAACATCAATGGATGTGGAGTTGAATGGTCGACAAAGTGTAATACTTCCCCTTGTTTTCCCTGTCTTATGATAAAAGTGATAATAAGTTTTTTAAAGATTTAAATGATTTTAATAAAAAGTTCCTCGTTTGCTTTTTTACTTATGTTTGAAAAAAATGTTCTCTCTTATGATATAACCAGGATCCGAACTCTCTCCCAAGATATTAAGTCCTTAGCACAGACCAAAATACAGTCCAATGCCAGAAATAACCATTGAGAGCAAAGGGGGCATTAAATATTAAATACTGCCGGTTAACATATTTTGATCCATCTCTCAATGACATCGGACCTGCTACAATAAATATTTCTTCACCACCAAAACGTCAGCAGTGTCGTTATTAATTTAAATAAAATATGTAAAAGCCGTACGTCCACAGATCACTTTAAACAACCACTCATTAAATACATATATGCAATAATTAATGAACGTACTAAAAATGACTTATTTGTATATGTATAACCAATGAAGATAAAACTTCTTATACTGATTGCGAAATGAAATTATTGAAAAGAATATGGAAATAATTAACAAAATTTAATAAGTAACATTGATTGGTTTGAAATCAGTATTTTATTACAAAATAATAAGTCATTGTGAGAATAAGATCTTCAATACTGACGTCACTGACAGCTCCTCATTCAAAACTGACTTCTCTGGTGCTGCACGTGCTCCTCCTTCTTTAATATTATTATTATCAATATATTATATATAATATATATATATATATATATTATATATATATATATATATATATATATATATATATAATAATACTAGAAGGGGAGCACGTGCAGCCCAGAGAAGTCAGTTTTGAATGAGGAGCTGTCAGTGACGTCAGTATTGAAGATCTTATTCTTATATTATATATATATATGCATATATATCTAGATGTTGAGTCATAGAAGGATCTAGTAAAACTCGATTTTCATCAAAAATTGGCGAGTGTTGAATATTTATACTACCTGAGTGCGCCAATTAGTCGCTTCCAAACAAAATATAGATAAGAAATAAGGTTGTAATTTTTTAGCTATCGTGCTTACCTTGCTTATTCTTTATGACTCAGCCTTATATGTGTATATATATATATCAGTAAACGACCAAAAATAAACCTTTTTCGCCGGGACCCAGGCCGGGCCTGGACTTAAATTTTTCAAGCCGGTCCGTACCAAAACCGGGCCGGGACTTAATATATTTTCTTTCCTTCGAAAATCTGAAGTGGAGACGATTTTTTAGAAAGAATTTCTAAAAAAAGTGACGACGTTTTTTTAAGAAAAAGTCTTCAAAAAGTGAGAACATTTTTTTAAATAAAGAATCCCCAAAAAAACAATTCCTTAGAAAAAGTGATTCCCTTTTTTTTAAATAATATTTCGAAAATTACTTTTAAAAACTTTATGAAGGACAAATGAAAGAAAATATTTAAGACCCGGCCCGTGTCAAAAAACAGGGATACTAGGCCGGGAAGGACGCTAAAAAAAAGCCGTGACCCGGTCGTTTCCTGATATATATATATATATATATATATATATATATATATTTATATATATATTCTTCTAAATATGCTCAGGCATATCAAACTTCTGATAGTAAAATAATCAATTAATGTATTTTATTTTTTGTGTGCAATTATAGGATCCGTGAAACCCACAGTATTTATATTATTTTTTACGTAAGGATAAAAAAAAGATTTTTCAACCAAAAAATATAAAAGTATATTACATCATTTTATATAGATATGAAATATAGTCTATATATTCTTTTATATCACTGCTAATAAATTCAAATATAGTGTTTCATTCCTTGATAATGAGGTCGATGATCTATCTGACTACTAATATATATGTATAAATACATATGTATATCTGTACATGTTAAACGGTGTAATCCTTTATATAATAAATGATTTATTCCTTAGGCCTGCCTTGAATACATCTATTAATAATGAAGTATAATAGTATTATACTTCATTAACCATATGGTGTGAACTTTGAACATTTTTTTAATATTATTTATGAGATATATGAGAATTTATTTTGTTCACCATGTCTATCTATTATTTTGAAATGGCTGCAAAATGGTCATTCATGAAGCTTTTATAAATTTATATGCACATGTTTATACTACTACTTTTCACGAGCAAATAAGAACTTTGTGTGGTTTTGGTGGTGGTAGATATTTTTTTACTTGTCAGTTTTTGTCACGAGATCTATGCTTAGTGTGTACTATTTTATTCTCATAAAGAGAAAATGAACATACAAGTACCGTTTTGGAAAATATTTTTATGCTCTGTAATTTTGGAAAAGGAAATTTATATCATCAAACTGGCTGTAGGCGATCCAAGATGACTATCATAGAGAATAAAAAATGCCGAAATAACCTATTGGGTACCTGATTATACATATTTCTTATGATCTCAATTGTTGGGGAAAGACAATGACAAAAAAAGCTAAAGAAAGAGTGAGACTTCATATAATTAATTATGAAAGAAACAGTGATGTGACATCACGAAAGTCAACCTACTTTGTAGTGGAATATATATATAAGCCTCAAGGCCTCCTTCAGGAAGTAGTCCGGCAACCTCCCGGCCGCGGACGTCATAGCCGCCTGCAAAGCCTTCAGGAGCCGTATAGAGGCCGGCATTGCTGCTGAGGGCGGATATATTGAATACATTTTATGTTAGTACCTCAATGTAAAAATAAATGGCTGTAAAACATGTCTAGTTATCTCTTTTATTGGTTTTGATGCAGTTGAAAGTGTTCCGGATTTAGCTGAACGACCCTGTATATATATATATATATATATATATATATATATATATATATATTATATATATATATATATATATATATATATATATATATAATATATATACTATTATAATCGGACTCTAATCTCTAACTTTTGTGTTAATGTTTTCCCTGACAATGGAGATAAAAAAAAATGCCCAACATTCAGTGCTATCTTAGGTTACTTCGGCACTTTTATTGTCCTTGATGACTATGTACAGATTAAACCATAGTTCAATGGGCTGACAGGTTTATCGAAAAATACAGGGTCGTCACAGAGGAAGGGTACATATTTACAAGAAACAAAATATGCTCCTTGACATTGATCTGTTACAGGAACTCGAAAAAAGAAGCATGCTGGCCGACTTTATTTGGTTGGAACGCAGACTTTTATTCAATCATTGAATATAAATAATGTGATTTAACTAATTGGCTGGAGTAGTTCGAAGCAGCATCTGGAATATCAACAATCATCCATAAAGTACATCGAAGGCTGCTTGTTATATGTCAAAGGGGGTCAACAATAACTTTATTCGGAATATATATTAAGAATCACTGCATTATATCGCCTTCCTTTAAAAATGAGTGAGAATTTTTTCTTCACCATGATAAATATATCTACGTTAGAAACTTGTTAATATTAAACATCAAAAATATTAATTTTAATGAATTTCAACTGTCGCAAGTGAAATAATGCTTTTTTGCAATATGTCAACTGCTTTTGTCTTCACTCTTATCAATCCATACGGTCATAGAAAAAGATCATAGTATATTATCCGAAAAGATTCTTAAATGATATTAAAGCATCAACAACATTACTTTCCTTATCTTTAACAGCTGAGAGTGAAATAGTAATCACGTTATAGAAAAGTATCCTATTTTGTTATTTTAAATGATATTTTAATAGATATCAGCCCCAACACCTTGATTAGAAAAATATACCAATATATTCAAATGTTGCGGAAGTCACTTGAATATTTCGTTGTGGATGAAAGGACCTACCATTTGTGGTGTAAAAACAAAGACAAAAGTGTATGTGAATATATGCAATAATGCCATTGGAGGTTGGTGAAGACCTTGTTTCCGCAATACATATTACTTTGAATGAAGATTAATTGCTTTTGTCCATGTGATTGATTAATTTTGTTGTATATCTTGCGTTCATACTAATTACAAAGTTGTGCTACATTTATGTTTTATTCAAATAATGATTTGTAAGTTCCATTATGTTATGCCTATTATTTCATATTTAGATTGTTGCTACCCAATCCAAACAAATAACAAACACAATTTTGATGAGAGCCCATTTCTTAGTTTTTTTTTTGTCCGAATAAAAGAAACTTTAGCCATAACTAGTTCATTTATGTAAAGCATCATATTATCATTATTGATCCCGAAGGATTGTGCCCTTTGCATCAATGGGCATATTATTATTATTGATAATAATATCGTGAATGCTAGAACCTTTGTCACAAGACATGGATCATTTTTTAACTCATCAAGTAAATGATAAGCTCACTATGTGGCATCTGTAGGTAGCGCCCATAATCGGCTGACCACCTCTTAAACAGCTTACCTTTCACAGGTGTTTCTCACCTTACAAGAGACACTTGATTTCTTAAAAAGAGGATGATTCATTAAAATAAAGTCAGGCTTATGTAAGGAAAACCTATCTATCTATAACGGTCACATAGGGGTGAACCCAATTTTCTCCACTGAAGTAAAATAAGCATAAAACCATATATGTATACATGAATATATAGGTACACTGGATGAAATGAGTGCATGTGTCGATTTTTGACCCTTAACGAAGGTTCCATCTACTTTCATGCCCATAGAACCTGTCTAGGGAAAGAATCACTTTTCTCCCTAATAGTTTCTTGTATTGGCCGCTATCAAGGGTCCCTTAAATTTAAACTAGAGGAAAGATTTGGTCGTCAAATTAGACAATGTTGAGCATCATATTCTTGGCCGTGAATTTGCCCTTGGGGTTGTACCCTATGCTGGAGTCGACGTTATCAGGCTTGATTGCGATGTACCTGGTGTTGCGGCGTGTTCCTTGTCGACGAGGAAGTTCTTCTCATCAGAGAAGACTATCAGCTAACCAGGATTACTCAACATGCAATTGAGTATCTTGTGGCACCTCTGGAACCGTTTTTTCCCACTGCAAGTTCGTCAAGGTCTTCTCGGCGGCAAGGGACTTGAGCTTTAAGTCCTGGCGGACAAGCTAAGACATGCTGGTCTTTCTCATGTTGTGCATCTTGGCCAACATGTGGACGCCAACCCTAGTGTGTTCTTCCACATCTTTTCTTGCGTCCTCAATCATTACCTCAGTTCGTGTCGACCGGGACCTGCGGCCTTTACAACTTTGTCGTTGCCGCCGGTCTCCTCGCACAACTCTTTGACATTGTACACGTTGAGGAGGGCAAACACAAATCCCCCAGTAATATCTTGAGGATCCGTGTAATGATCTTTTCTCTTAGCTCAAACACTTTAACCTAGCAGCTGAACTCGTCGTCATTTTTTTAAAGAAACATTAATTAAAGCTGAGATATCACAAAAATCCTAACAAAGAAGAGCGGAAAAATCCGAACTTGACTTTAAATTTTATGAGGCTTCAAACTATTTTCTGAGGTGTTTCCAGGCATTCTGAATTAGAAAACTGATCAGCTTCTTGGCATTTTTTGGGGGGAATTGTTATTCACTTGTGACTTTTAAACCTATTTTATTATTTTACATAATTGAAATATTTACATATTCAAAAATTGATTGTTAGTAGAAGAAAAGTAATAAACATATGAAATTGAAAAATTATCAGCCTATCATCCATAGGCAATGGAGGTAAGAAACTACACCCCTTTATTATTCATCAAACTCAGACGTTTATTGGCCCTCTCATACGAATCAAGTCTTCTTGATTTGCTCTTGACCAAAGAAAAAAAGAAGGCACACCACCAGACATTAACTGAGATTTTATTTTTCTTCTACCCCTCATGCATGTGATAGATGCAAATTACGGATTTCCAAGCTTATCCTAACATGTGGATCAATCTTATTTTTAATAATTAGCCATTTCATCCAAAGAAATGAATTCCCCCTCTATTGGATCAGCCAGGTACAACACAACACGATAGAAGTTTCAATTACATAAAAAGGTTCATATATGGTTTAATATACATTAATGAGTAAATTATTCATTAAACAAGAAAGCTTTTTATAGTAGAGACACCTGGCGGTGTGACGTAGCTCTAACACCCCATTGTACAAGATCAAATATATGGATAATCCATATGTACACCGTTTGTTTGTTTAGTTTCTAGATTAGAACCACCCATAGAAATATAAAGATATATAGAGCTTATTGGACTCGTCAGAGAAATACGTCATTGTGTCCCGAATACAGCTGAACGATGTTTCTCTGCTATTGGAGGGAAGAGAAATACGTCATTGTATTATGTTTATATCTCTATGATTCTATCTCTATGATCAGCTTACGATGACGTAGTATCAATTACTTTGTTTATAGTGGACACACAGAAACAATAAACGCTGTTTCTCTGCTGTTGGAGGGAAGAAAAATACTCTTTATATCTCTATGGACCCACCTCACCGGAACTTAATCTGGTATCAGCCGGTAGTGATATTATCTAGGAGCTATCTTTATTATTACAATTATGACCTTGAGTGGAGATCTGTCGATTTAAACTCCTCCATATATACACCATTGATAATGAGCACTGTCAATTCCAATACTCTTTTTTCATTTAATTCTCCCACTTAATCCCAGATAATTATTTGGGTTTGCATGGGTCAGTTGTAGGCTGACATCTGGAGAGTTTTTACTTTGAAGAGAAGATCTGAGGGCTTCTAATCTCAGCTTCGGCGCGACATATAATTTTTGAACTAAAAATCCCTGATCTAAGAAGCTCTTCAAGGAACTACCTCATCGACCTAGTGAACTTCATATTATAGCCAATTTTATTATAGAAAATTGTAAAGCCTTATTTTCGCATTCACAACATAAAGTTTGAAATTGTTTAAATGTTATTTTTTATCTTGTTAATATTAGTTTGTTTATAAATTGTTAAATACTCTTAATACTTTGATATGTCCTTATTGTAGCTATTTTTTTGGCAGGTAGTCTTATTTCTAACTATAATTTTAATTTACGTATTATTCTAAAAACAATTCTACCGCCTTTTTTAAATTCTATCACCATGTTATTATTGAAATGAAGACCTTTAAAAATTAAATATTTTTTTATAAAGATAATTGAATAATGAGTCATTGTGTACAATACATATATTACAAGGAATGATCGAAACTATAATGATACATACATGATATCAATGAATTTATATAAAAACATAATATAGCTCCTTACAAATATTTGGTCCATTCGCTCCTCTGTCCACCATACGAATAAACCCTAATCATACTCGAGGAGTCAACTGATGTAGTTAGGGGTGTGCCGAAGTATTAATACTACGGACCAAGCCACTTTGCAATAACAAAACATAAATATTTTATGTGAAGAGCATGAAAGACGCCATCTGGAAGTTTCTTCGGCTCTCCCTCCTACTTATGTAGTAGGTAGGATCTCTATATATTTATATCTCTTTTACTATGACCTTCTGGCTATAGCGGCCACCTCTCTATGTACAATTGCTACTTGTTTGAATTATCATGAGTGGACACTAAAAACAGGTTTGCTTTAATTAAATTAACGAATTTTGACAAATATGAAACAAATGATTGTAAGAAAGTTAGTCTATAATTAAGACTCAAGTTACATTCAAATTTATATTTAATAGTTTAACCCCAGTGACACAGATACCCCCATTGTTTGCTCGTGCTCTTTACTTTGCATGATGTATGTAAATTTTTATTGAATTATATTTATTGTAAAAAGAATAATAAACACTAAAAGAATCCTAGGAACAATACAACTAAGTTTTTATATAATTAATTATGTATAGGTAACCATGTTTGTATTTTTGATCATTTAAAAGTGACAACCAAAGACCACATAAGGATCAAATATTTGGAATTGTGGTTAAAAGTTTGGAGCTCCTTCTGGTTGTTTAATGACGGCGGATTTATATTTGAAGTATTGCCAAGTCAACACGATCCTCCTTCAGGTTACATGTTATGCATTCATGATGTTATTATTTTGTATTAAGCATATAAACGCTCCTATTCCTATCAAAGCCAGCATTCAGCAGCCTCTATCAAATGAAGGAGAAAAAAATGGTGTAATGAACTCTTTCGTTATATTCTCTTTCTTCATTGTAATTTCTGTGCGAGTTGACTGTAGTGTTGTGTCGGTCCTTATCTAGGACCGAGGACTGCAGTCCAGTCCGGTTCGGTCCAGTCTTTTTGTCGGTCCTTAAAAGGGAAAAATCATTTAATGACGTCATAGCCTATGTCATGTAGTCAACATTTCTTAATGCTATGAAAGGAAAAATCCTTTATATGAGGAAATTAAGATCTTCAATGAACAGATAACAAATATAACGTTTTTCACTTATTTTATTAATAAGTATTAAATATTGATTATTATTACCGGCGGTCCTAAGACTGATCCCAAGGACGGACAGTCCTAAGACTGGACCGGACCGAATAAATTGGGATAGACCACAACTAGTTGACTGCATCTTTAATTGACTAGAATAATATATGTCCCTAATTAACTCCTCAATTACACAAGATGCTACATTGCTGAAATGAGCACAAAGCAATCTTAAAAAACGAGTCCCTTTAAATTAAAGTCAAATTCTATTTGTAGTCTGTTCTTTTGTCATTATTATCTCTTCACCTCATGGCATTGATAAGCCATTCGTTCCATTAAGCGCTTCATCATCCATTATATACTCAACGGGAAAAATGCATTCGACACTAATTCAATCTTTGAGCTTTGAAGAAATGTATCTAGACATGCTTTAAAGAAGTATTCATTCATTGAAAGGTAACTTAATTACTCAAGCTTTTGCAGACAGCATTTTCTTTATTATGAATGCTTTCATGTGATAAAGTAGCTAAATTTATAATGGGAGAGGGGGGAAATGGTGTCATTATGATGGGATTTTTGAATTATTCGTATATATTTATCTGGTTAACAAGTCATCGCTATTAATTACTTGCATCAAATTATTAATTTTGTAACAAAATATGTTATTTCAATTTTATTTTCAAGAAAGTATCCGGACGAAAATAGAAACAACCAATCAAAAAAACTACAAAGAAAATAATAAACAAAGATAGCACATAAAGAACAAAAATAAGTACTTCAACTAGCCCATTGCCGCTCCGCGGCTGGTGCTAGGCCCTCCGGCGGGTGGGTGGCCTACGGCCACAGCATTATACATGGTAACATATCTTTGTATAATATGTTGAGGCAAGGTGAACCTTGCATCAAACAATGAAGTTTTTGAAGCTTATGATGATGGAGACGTCGTATTATGATAGTTGTATGATATGAGTATTTTCAACTAAAAAAAGTAGAGGGAAAATTTTTATATTATCCAGTAAATTCGGATTAAGTTCCTCTCCTTATAACTACAAATATATACATATGTATTTATTTTTCTTTTTTTCCCCTTTTCTTGCTTTAAAAAACCTCTATCGTTTCATTAAAAAAAAGTGGGCACAGATACTTAGCAACGTGCAGCGAGGCAAATATGAAGCAAAAGACTTATGCACTAAAAAGTTTAAGGAAATTACATATACCTTATACTACATATATTACTTCTAATGAAAGAACGCCTACTTAAAAAGCCTCCTATGTGAGCTAAGAGGCAAATGCTCTCCTCCGTAAGACATTCTTTATGATTTGGAGGGAAAATCAACATTGTAAACTTTGCGCGGGAACTATTTTCATGATGTTATCGTATTCATGTGTACATGTCAAATATTTTTTATTCATAGAGCTTCTCCCTTCTTTCATCATACTTCGGAGGGCGTTCAGCTGTGTCTCCGGTGAGAAAAGGGGGATGAGTTTGAAGTATTCAAACTGGTTAATAAGATTGGTGAACCCAAGGTTGGGGCAATAAAAAAACAAACATGTAGCAGTGTGACTACTCATGACGTCACTGGAGAACGATTATATCTATATATATATATTATCAATCAATCTCTCTATCTATCTAAAAATAAATGTATATATATATATATATATATATCTATGTGTGTGTGTTTAAATAAATTAATAAATAATATATATGAAAATATAAATTACATAAATATATATATTCGTTCTCCAGTGACGTCATTGAGTAGTTATACTGCCAGGATTACATGTTTGTTTTTGTATAGCTCAGACCTTATTATACAGACCTTTGGTGAACCGTGGTGTTAATTTATGACGTCATATGGTGCTGGATATTTTTATTGCGTGGGCTTCATTTTGTATTTTATAATTTAAATACCAATTATGCAGTAAAAAGTCTCCCTAGAAGTTACATTAGATTCATAATTTAGAGCGCCCCCTAGGGAGCAAAAAAGAACTAACATTATAGCCAACTCCTATGCTATATATATATCTATATATATATGCATATGTACTTATGAAATAATGCTTACAAATAAAACTTTTTTGTTTTTCATCCAATTTTAAAAATTTCTTCACATTTGGCATTAGTCTCCCCAATTGGGAACACCTATATTAACAAATTTCAAAATTTCAAAAAATGCCAAAATCATGGGGACCCCTTAAGTTTTTTGAAAAATCAGTTTTTTGGTTTTCTGAAAAAATATTAAACACTTGAGAATGATTTATTTATAGTTTGTTGTCAGCCTTTTAAAGCTCCTTCTTATCAATCCAAGTTGAAATCTGTGGGTCCACCAGGAGCGGAGAAAAACACTTTTTTTTTTCAGTTTTTATGCCAAAACTCAAAAATTGTAAACTACAATTCATTTTTATTCATCACAAACTGATTATAAATGCACACTCTATAGATACTATTTTAATAACTTGATGCGATCAATCTAACTGACAACCCCACAAACGGCCCCCCCAAAATTTAGGATTCCAAATATTCCGCTTCGTCCATGTAATAGGACCTAATATTCAATCCCGGATTTGAGGGTTCTTAACGAACTCGGATCCGGATACTTAATACATCAAAGTTGCTCCCTTTGTGAAGCTGAGTATGATTGTGGCACAAATATATTGCGAAAACTTGCAAATTAAAAAAATCCGGATCCGGGCCCAAATATATCCGGAGGCCGGACATTGACTTAACCAACCTAAGCTTATTTTGCAAGGCCTTCATTTCTTATTTTTGTTTTGAACTTTTTTTTCGTTTTAAAAGTCGCCCCAGAGGTTTTATTGAATTTCCCGACAGCCGGTCCCGTTTTCGCGGGAATTTCTTTTGACCCGATTGTAACCCTATTGTTGATGTACTTTCAGAGTAGTCTTTTTTTCACGGGGGGGGGAAATGGAAAGAATCAAAAGTTAGGAATGTCATAATCGGGTCCGGGAGTGTCTGGACCCGATTTTTTTTGGCCGGATTCCAGGTTCTTTGGGCAGAGATGCAGATAACTTTTAGTTTGCGTTCTAATCTCTAAAACATCCACTTACGAACCTATGGACAACCAAAGTTTTCCAAGCCTTTTTCCAGGGCCTTTGCAAGGCCGCTATGGCTAGCTTTTAGTGATATACCAAAAGATGCTACGGTCAAAGTCACCAAAACATTTAATTACATCCCGAGCCTCCTAACTCTCAAAAATCCATGCAAAACCGCAAAACCCTCATCACAGTGACAACGCATCTGGCTGATCAGAATCTAACCTAGCCGAAGACCATCACATGTCAAGTATGCATCTGTGTGCCAATTTGGGCTCTCTAGCTTCTGTAGTTTCGGGCGTCTATAGAAGACAGACGGACGACAGACGGACGGACAAACTCCAATATAGTATCTTATCAATAGTTTTTCCATATAATAATAAAAAGTACAGAAAAACGCGAATAGGGTTGGTTACATTTTGAAAAACGTCAGGGTTGATGTATTGTATTTAATATTCGTGACGAGTAAAATTAATTTGACTCATTATAGTCAAGAAAAGCTGTAGCTTTTTTAAGATACTATTTCATGTAGAGGCTTAAAATTGTAAATCAGAGCCCACTTTGAAAAAACTTGCATAATTGAAAAGCTTTTATTTGAGTCATCAAAATTAAATGGGTTTCAAATGGTACGGATAATCCCTGGGTGTCGAATTCTTAATATAACATATATATTTTATAATAACGTGAAATTAGTTTGAGAAGAGGATAAAACTGTACCAAACTACAATGCCTATTACTGTGTATTTTTAGCACAATTTTCCATTTCTAATTTTTGATTATTATACAATTATGCTGAACTTGAGTAAAAAATATATAAAAATGTTAATTAAATTACTTCGCTTCAAAACTGTTTGTAATCCGCATATCATCAAAACTGACATTTGTGTGATAAAACTGAATAACTGGTTTCTTCACATAATAATAATGGGGTCTATCAAATCTCTAACACACATTTTATTTAAATTATGAAGATCAATTCGGTTATTAC
>CP045896.1:8479774-8533004 GCA_013387185.1 Caligus rogercresseyi
GTTTTTTTAAATGGTCTGCAAACTCTATAAATAGAAAATCCAAGTACCTTTAAACAGGTGTATTTATCAATCAATAAATTAATTCTTAACGTGCAAAGAAGTAAACTTCATCAAATTAGGATTTATCAAATATTTAAGCCAAAGAAAAGGTTTATAGCTCAGTTGCGTTAGGCATGCTCAACTCTCAATGTTGGCATTGCAGGCTGAATCCCGAGAGGGGAAGGTCAATTTTGGTCTACCTCTTCATTGATAAGAGCCTAGTTCGATAAACTCATTATAACGCTATAATGCTTATTTAAATCAAGTCGGATACAATTCAATACAACCAATTAGGCAAAAAAACACATTGTTTATACTTGAATAATTGAAAAGGTTTTTAAATGATTATTGTTAAAATTAACATAAATGGATTTGGGTATTAGAAAACCCCGGGCCTTTAAAATGAAGAATCAGAGTACATTTATTATATTATGCACTGAAATTTAGTGCATCGGTTAATAAAAATATAGGCCATACTCAGGCAATAATGGCTTAAATTAAGCTATTAATAAAGCCATTAAAGGGATAATGGAGTCCAAGTGTATTAAAATGGCAAGAGGGTATATATATTTAACCTTCCACGTTATATTATAAGTTACATGCTTCCTCCGCACTTGAAAGCGGGAAAAGCGATTCACCATTATAGCGGGTCTTTATGAGCAACAACAAAAAATCCACCCTTCGTCTTAGTCCTCAAAATGGAGTAAAAGAATGGGATTATATAAACTAAAGGCGAATCACATTAAACTTTCCAAACAATTTAATTTCCTAATAACACCTAACTCTTGGCTTAGCCTGCCTTACTTACTCTCAATCTCTGGAGGATTATAAATCCCCATGATACCGAGACAAACAATTCAATAATATAATAGTGTTTGATTATATCAATAAATCTATTGTTATTTATTATGTGTACGGAAGGAGAAAGAGTTATTGAGCTTATTCGCTAATTCCTCGTTATTTAGTTTTAGTTCAATGGGGGGTTTAATCATAAATAATACAAAACATAAGAGCTTCACTACAGAGTAATATATTTTCAGATTCGGTCAACCGTCAATGAGGCCAATTACAAATTATCAATATATAATATAAAGGTCCGATTATGAAGGATTCACGTCTCTCTGTTTAATTTCTATTTATTGGTTCCAAGATAAGTAAAGAAGATGTGTTTGTTTTAGGTAAGAAGATGTATAATATTTGAATTGCTTGAATCTAAGGAATATAAATCGGTCGGAGCATGTTCCAATCAATCAAAAACTGCTACATGACATCAGCAGAACAATGGGTAGGATACAAACTTTGTCAGGATCCCTTGAAGGTAGTTGTATAATGTTTCATAAACAAACTGACCATTGTGTTTTGGGGATGTCCTGGTCTTGCTCAATATATTGAAAGGGTCCTTGACCAAAATATTAAAACGAAGAACTATTTATTCATATACAAGGGACATCAACACTTCAAAGTCAATGCATTAATAAGAAGACCATTTCCATTGTTATGCAGTTTTATATAAAAAACATATTTCATGTTTGTTATTGCATACCTGATGTTGTTCTTTTGATTATATATAATAGATATATATATAGATATATCATCTATAATCTCTATAGTTTTTTTTCTTTTTGGAATTTATTCGTATACGGGAATATCTTTTGATGTTTTCATGCCCAAAACCAAAACAGTAGATAATTAAGTATTATAACAACTCAAAAAGTGTTGAGGGTTTATTGAAACTGATGCTTAAGTATGACTTTTACCCATCTTGCAATTTAATTTATGTTATTGTGTTTATGACTATTTTTAAAAATTGCTTTTATGTTTATGTTTTTCCGTATTAAAGCTTTTTTATACATTCTTTTTTTATGCTTGTATAATTTTATGAACTGTGGAAAAAAAATTGCATTGCCTGTTATAATGTAACATATATAATTCTTATCAATTTATAAAAGTGATATGAATATTCTTAGTGATTGAAAAAATATACAGGGTGGCGTGAGCAAAATCTATCGCTTCCAAAAACCGCAAGTACAAGCTTATTATGTAATACTTATTGATATATAAAAATAATATCTTATGTAATAACACAACCAAAAATATACCGTTTTGATCGCGCTACTTCTATCTCAATGAATTAATGCCTTGATGTAAGTGATTAGCAGAAATTATGAACGCAAAAACATGATTTTTTAGCCATATTTGCGTCTACTTCGCTTATTGGCCCGTAGCCGAGTCATTGTTGTCATGTCCATGACCTGTCGCTGACAACAGACATGATCCGTGAACACAAAACGTCTCCAAGACAGGCTTTCAAGTAAATGCCCTTGTTCCCTCTGAGGCTTGTCTCGATCCTGATCCTCATTGACACGACCCCAAAGAACATGACAGTGGCCGAAACTTGGTCTTTATGACTCTAGGGATATCTTGTTTTCACAGCAATCCAGCGAGGGTTTTGGGAGCTGTGGATTTGATCTTGTACGAAATCATTTTCATCAGAAAAGAACCACAGCATGTTTGGGTACTTCAAGATGTTCAGCACCTAAAGTTTTTGATCAGACTGTCTGACGCCTGTAGAACTTGTACCTTAAGTTTCCTTCACATAAGCCCTCACAGTTCACTCGAACATGGCTCTCATGGAACGGTGGGGATCCTCGTCATGATTTTCCTGACTCTGTTGATGAACGTGACGTTCCGAGCAACCCTGGCTCGTTCTCCTCCTTCTTTTTTCCTGTAAACGACGTCCATCGGATATGAAGACTTCTTCAGATGCTTTCTTAGACTTCTGATCGTTCTAACTGCCATTGTCAGAAGGCCAGAGATGTCAGCATTGTTTAATTTCATGTGATCACCCAGCACAACCTGAATAGCTGGGGACTACGATCTCTCTCATTGAAACATTATGACTTTTTGGGGACACTTAAAATGACACTCTCACTTCAAATAGTAAGCAATAACTAAAGCCTTTGACCCGGGGGAAGTTTAGTATAAAAAACAGACGGATCAGACATCAGCTGATGGTGAGATGTCGTCCTTAAAATGCGGTAGTTTTTGCTACGCACCCTATACACTAATCACCTTTTCGGCTTCTTGACATAAATTATTGCATTATTGTACCCTGAGGATCATTACAGGAGATCATTTTAAAATTTTAGTTAATACTATCATTTTGATCATTTAATGATGAAAGTATAACCCGACTTTTTTCAGTTTTTTGATATATTAAAGGGCACTCTACATTTGAATATAAATGATTTTAAAGAATGTCCTCCTGCCGATAACGAACATAACTCGATGAAGAAATTGAGGAAAATAACAAAGGGTTTTTATCGTAGAAAATATAGAGTACCGTTGCAATAACATATTTATTTAATTATCCAGCTTTTGAAAGGACAATTAGAAACTAAAAAAAGATTGGAACTGCATGCAATTTTTCATTAGATAAATAATTGATGACGTCACTGGATTGTCTGATCGTCAAAGTAATTATTCGTTTATCGTTAGATATAATGCAACCAAAAAATATTCCTTCTTTCCTATGACTTTAATCATTGCTTTAATTCATTAATCTTAAAGGGTAGTATTACAAAGTCTAATCAAAGGGTTCGTAATTGAGGATAGAAGCCATGAGAAAATACACTAAATGTTCTTAGAATGTTCTTTTAATCCCTAGTTGAAATTATCACCTCAACAGCCATGATTGAAGTGATATCTTTGATTGCACAGTTTAAACTATAGAATTCTTCAGAGAAATAAGTCATATTGTCCAATATAAACAATCTTTCTATCTCTATGATCAGCTTACGAGATGTAGTACACATTGCTTTGTTTATATTGGGCACAGGCGACAGCTGAACGATGTTGTTCTCTGCTATTGATGGGAATAAGCTCTCTATATCTTATATCTCTATGGTTTAAAACCCATCATGTTCTAGAACTAAGTACCATTGTGGCATCCATAACTACATATATATCCCAGGAATATAAGAAGTGTATGGAAGCTGCAATTCCTGGAGTGGATTACCTCTTATCAACTGTTCATCCTATGTCAAAGAGAAAATGATGGAGCTCCTTTTTATACATAAAATGAAAGACTCCTGGAATCCAGAATCTCCTGAGCTTTTTTTAATCCTTTTATCATCATTCACTGCTCTGCATCCTCCCCCTTCTCCTACGAAAGAGAGAGATAGAGAGAAGAAAAACAGATTTGGAAAGGAGTCAGGGAGTGACAATGAGAGAAGAGATTTAGGGAGGGCTTCCCCCTCCCCTATCTTACTTCACTTCCACTTAGAAAAAAACACGTCTCTTTTTATATCTTATGCAATTTGGATGACTTCAACCGGAAAATCTATATATATATATAACTATACACACCGTATAATATATATGTATATTATTGTAGAAAGAGTAGTCATTTGACTGACTCGGTGGAAAGGGAACACCGATTGATTTCTCTCCAGTGAATTCCCCCACTAATACAATGACACACACACACACACTTTCTCCCCACATTCCCTTCCTTCGCATTCATCAATTAAGACCCTAAAAACACTGGGACAACTGGAATTCCCTGCTGAAAATGATATATTTAAGAGATGAACCATCTACTCTTATCCTAATTACTTTATATTACAACTGTATCTTGTAGTCACACTCTAATTATCCGATGACGTCACTTATTAACGTCCATCATGTTTATACTTAAAGAGCTAGAAGTAAACATAGAAAGGAAAAAGTTTTATCGTTATTTCCCGATTAAATTGACAATGCTATCATTCAATTCATATAGACCAAATTTGCATTTATTACTTTGTTGTATTAGTTTATAAAGTTTCGTAATGTGTATATAATGATATTAAGAACCCCAAAAACACGCTTGATTTGTGGAATTATTTCACTTCTTCTTTTCTTTTATTACAACAAACTATGTTAACCACCCCTTCCATCAATGCTTTTTAAGTAGACCTATAAATACAGTTAATAAAAAAGCTAGTAAATAATTTAATAAAAGTTTATGTTTATCTATATTTCACATAATTTATATCCAAAAAGTCATTAAATGGCATCAATATTGGGTAGCCCCGCGTTCTATGCCTATAAATAGATATTTCTTAGGGTCTTTGAAATGAATTTGACATATCTTTTTCTTAATTTCTACAACGTAAATCCTTATTATATATATATATCTATATATATATATATATATATATATATATATATATATATATATATATGTATATATGTGGTTGTATGGTACCCCTATCAATATGGCTCATATTTAATTTTCTAAGTTGTTGTTAGACAACTGTTTTCAACCATTATCTATTTGCCAATTACTAGTAGTTCTTAAAATAGCGATAGGGAATAGCTATATTATTCATGATGGTGAAGTAACAATGTTAATAGATAAGTTGTTGGCGTTCTTCGATTTTCCTCCAGGGACAGTTAACTCAATAGCCACATGTATTTAAAACAATAAAAAAAATTATAAGTTTTCACAGAAGGGTAAAACGCAACTAATTTAGATTTTTTCAGAGCCTTTTCATTAAGTTAATCTAAAAAAAAACACGGTTAGGAGCCGGATGAAAACATAATATATCAATTGCATAATCTCAAGATGGACAATTCACATCAGGGATCTGAATATATGAAAATTGACGCAAATTGTTTTTAATTTTTAAAATACTGATCAATTTTTTTATCATCAGAATTTTACTTAAATGACCCTGAAGGTTTCATTTTCCTCTATTTATCATTCGATATGATTTATTAGAAAGAGCAATAAGCCGTGAGTTTCTCATAGGAACCATTATTAACCATCCATTATTATATTCACAGAGCGAATAATGAACTCGGATGTGTCTCTTAACGGTTCAATTCAAAATTTAAAATATCTAATATTAGTCACACTCCACAATATGATCCCACAGTAGATGATACTTTTTAAAGGGGAGGATTGACTGAGAGTTTTTTTCTCTCTGTATTGTATTAAAAGGGATTGGAAACAAGAATAGAAAAAGAAGATCAACACTATCCTTGTCTAATTTTCATTTAATCTATATTTAGATCACAGTTTTGTTAAATAGAACGCTTGATAATGAAAATTTAAGTAAATGGAGTTCAATTCACTGCATATAAGACATCATGCTTGATATAGCATTTCAGACTCTCCCAACATCATGCCCATACTTAATAACTGAAAATCAAAACATTTTTTAGGGACCACTGTTCTCTCCGTGTATAATAATTAGATATTGAGGTGTTAAACCCACAGACGGGTTACGGCGATCACACCAATGGCAGATTGGCAGAGCTGCGACTACGAATGTAAATTGGTATTCGATATTACCGACGGTAGATTACAAATACCGAACCGATTATACGATATTCGGTAGAAAATATCATATACCATACGATTGTCAATCGTTACGGTATATTTGAAAGTATGACTTTTGTAGCATTCACATAGAGACATGAAGATATAGAGAGCTTATTCCTTTCAATAGCAGAGAAACATCATTCAACTGTCGCTTTGCCCAAGCGCTCCCTTGTGTGAAGAACTTGAACTTCGAAAATAAATAAACAACTATAACTTATAGTATTATAGAGCAGATCAGAGCTGGGATTCGGTAGAAAAATCTACCGCCGGTTCGGTATTCGGTATATACCGAATACGATCGATATTGGTTTTTTAAGATCCTATTAAGACTTTATTGAATTTAGCGCATATATAAAATATATAAATAAACATTATAGTTTAAAATTTATGCACTAAATAAAGTCAATACAAAACATTAAACCCTCACATAAAAGTACAATAACTTCATAAAACAAAGTTGAAATTAATTGAACAATAAATAACATTAACGTGATTTGGAATTAATAGGTCTCATTTAATTTAAAACTAGACTTTTTTTAAAAAATCGTATTAAAAACTTAGATGATGAGATGTACAGAGGGAAGTAACGAACGATGTCACTCGCAAATCTCCAGCTTGAATCCTCTGGAATCTTGATGGAGTGCGCCATGTATCGAGCTGCTGCTGATATGACAATGGATTTTAGGTCTCCCTCTTGAATAGCTTCTCCCGAAGATAAACGCTCTGCGATGTAGCTTTTGCAACTCGAAAGCGCAAACTCAATTGCTTTTGTTTTCGGAGATGCTGTCCGCAGATTAGAATTTAATCCGAAGAGAATTATGGGAGCGATCAGTTTTCCAGTTATTCCAGGAACATTTAGAAGAACAAAGTCTCTTAAGATACGTAGAACAGGACAATGGGAGAAGGCATGGATGATTGAATTAAATAACCTTCCACAATCCTTGCACGGAGCATCAAAGAACATACATCTGGTAGAAATTTGAAATTGGGCAGTAAAGCGTTTGCCGTGAACTATTTTGGAGGTGGAGGACAAAATTCTCTTTTTCCACGATGAAGGCAATTCCAAGTCTTTAAATACTTATCAGCAATTTTTTCTGCCTCCATTTTTGTGTTCATTCTGAGGTGCCATGGGACAGGAACAAAGTGTTTGTCTGCCGATCGTTTAAGAGGAAACAGGAATCTTCCACACATAAAAATGGACTCCGAAGATAGATCATGTATAGTAAGGGTGCCAGACGATAATGCTATCTGTTCCAATCTTTTTGGGAGCTCCAGGTTTTGGAAAAAGAACTTTTTATTACTGTTCTGGCGTATAATGTCGATTGTGGTCGAACATTGGAATATAGGACTTCCCCGCCAAATCAAACTATGTAAATTCCTAAAGATGGAGAAAACTCTTTAATCATGTCGTTAGAAAAGTCTGTTCCCATCATTAAACAGGTATACACTGGGCTGCTTGAGATATGAGCCCTCCATTCAACCTCTGGGTTTTGTGAGATGTCCGTTAAGACCTTTGAGTAAATCTTTGGGATTATATTCTGTAATAAAGACAATCCTCCTCCTAGATGCCGTTTGGGACGCTTTAGAGCTGGGAGATACGTTATGGGGAATATTATGCTTAGCCACTTGTCTTCTTCTATGACAGCCTTTTCAGCAATCCAGGGAACTGCGGTAGAACTGTAGAGGACTACAGGGATAACAAGGAAATTGTACAAATCGATTCTTCTTTGAATATTGAATTTTCTCCAAAGAGAAATTTGTCTAATCACACGGTTTTGTAACGAAGTCCAATTGAGATTTGTAGGACCATTTCGACTCCATGTTATACCTAATATTTCAACGGTATCTTTTACACATAAGTCAGCTACCCTTTGACCATTGAATGGCATCCAATTCCCCAGCGGAATGATAACAGATTTTTATTATTTATGGAGACCTGATCTTTTGCTATATTTTAAAAGATATTTGATCACAATGTCTTTGCGTTTTAAAAGTTGAGATTCTGAATTCGCTTCTAAGAAAAGGGTAATGTCATCTGCGTACATGTCAATAATATGTCTATTGGAGCCAAAGTCAATGCCAAAACCTTTATATCTGTGGATTATACCCTCACTAAGATCTTTTAGGCCTGCCACAAAAAGCAGAGAAGCAGTAGGGCACCCTTGCCAACAGCTCCTGTTTAACGTAATGGGATCACTGTTCATATTCCCCATAGCTATTGGTGACGTTGGATTGAATAAAAGAGCTCTAATGGGATTGAAGAACTTTTTTGGTAAAATATTTTATTGTCTTTAATATATGGCCATGCATTATGGTGTCAAACGCCTTTGAAAAATCAATTGCATTATCGCACCATAAGTCCCTTTCGCATTGACCATTTCAATCGCACATTGAACATTTCTAGAGATATCTGAAAATCTTATTTTCTTTAAGAAGCCTTTTTGATGAAGTCCAAGCCTTTTATTCAACAAAGGCTCTATTTCTCTAGCAATAATGCCAGAAAGAATACGGTAGCTCTCATTTAGGACAGTTATGGGCCTCCAATTGTTTGGGTCGGAAAAACACCTTTAATTTGGTATTAACACTATTCGACCCTTTGTCATAGCTTTTGGGAGAGTCCCATAAACTTCCATTCCCTGTCCTAGTTTGAGCAAGTACAGAGTCACTTCTTGTATACAGATTGTAAAGACGCTGCCCCCTATTCTGTCAGGTCCTGAAGCTTTGTTATTATTATGAAACTTTTTAATATGAGTGGTAATGAGATCCTCCGTAAAAATTGACGCTCCTCTCTTCTTGGAACGCGGAAAACTAGGTCTATCGACCGCTAATAAACTTTGAAACCTTCTATGGAAGCAATCCAAAATAGCCTTCGGATCACGTAGCTCTTGTCCATTTTCCACAATTCGACAAATGACAGAAGTGGGGCGTTGTTCTTTAATAATATTAGCCTTTACACGTTTATTTACTAATACTTCCAAATCAACTTTTTCTTTCATTTCTGCTTCTCTGATATCCGCAAACCGAACGAAATTCGTGGTATCCGTGGAGATGGTGCAAGCAAAGAGGGATCCTTGGTTAAAAACTTTTTCAAGATTCTTTTGATACATACTATTTTTTAATATTTTTTCTTGATATATTTCAAGGTCGTAGATTTTACAACTTTGTTAAAAATATTTTCAGTTTGTTATGGCTGGAGGTCGGACTAAAATGTTCTAAAATATTAAAACGGAGTTGTTTAAAAAAAAGTGTTTCATTAAAAATCCATTTTGGATTCTTAAAACTTTGTTTTGGCTTAAAATACCACAGTTCAATAAAAATTAATTTATGGTCAGAACTAGGATGTGGTCGATAAGATGCCGCTATTATTTTTGGTAAAATGTTATGAGATACAAGGGCTAAATCAATTCTAGATGATTTTCGACCTGCTCTCCATGATATATTATCGGCCAGTTTGACTCTCTGAATGGCATCCACTAAATTCATTTCAGCCATATCGGTTCGATATTTGAAATCTACCGTCGGTAGTATCGAAAACCGATTTACATTCGGTAGTCGCAGCTCTGGAGCAGATACATAAATAGACATTCAATATAAGCTTATGCTATGCATTGAAGACTAGAGTACCTGAAAGTGCATTTAATATCGGACAATAAGAGACAGTATAAAAAAATCTATAGCCTTCCATTTACTACAAAATCCAAGTACATATATAATTTATATAAGATTAGTATGTATTGAATTTCAAATTATCTCTAATAAATTATAACAAATGATGTATTAATTGAAGAAGTAAAAACAGATACATAAATAAAATTATCTCTCTTTCTAATCTACCGCACCGAATATCGATCAATACTGTAGATATATAATAAAATATACCGAATAATGATATCGATCGGTATTCGTTATATACCGAATATCGAAGCGGCAGTAGATTTTTCTACCTAATCCCAGCTCTGCATATTGGAGTTTCTAGCCCACCGCTGATGGGCCCTAGGGTTTCAGCGATAAGAAGTATAACATATTTGGGTTTCAAACCAACGTCCAATGGACCATTTTACATATGTTTAGCCATTGAATTTACTAAAATAAAATATTTTGCATACTTTTATTGGAAAAGCTGAGGTATATATATTTATTCACTTCAATATAGTGCAGTTATTCATATTTGCAGCAATTTTTCATTAATAAAAACAATATCTAAACTACAAGATTATAAAGCAATAAATGTTTCGAATATTCTATAGACGCCACAACGAAATCAAAGGCATATGATCTTCAAAAAAAAGCAAATAAAAATGAATTTTCTATGAATAGATAATTTTATCTTATAATGTTTATGAAAATGTAAGACCTCTATATTTAACTTAATGAAACCAGAGATAAAGAACACCAACTTTTTCAAGGTTCATAAGGTTTTATAATCACTTGAAGAATGAGTAAATTAAAAATATATAAGAAAAAATACTTTCCGATTTATGGTTGTATGTATGTATGGTTTTATGGTTTTTACATATATAATTATTATATATATATATATATTATATATATATATATATATATATATATATATATATATATATATATATATATATATATATATATATATATATATATATATATATATATATATATATATATATATATGGTCAGTTGAAGTTATGTCGACTAAAACTATACTTAGGTTATAAATTTGCCCATAAGCACAAATAATTACTTTTCAATGTCTAATAGAGAGAGGCGAATCATATCGATTGGTTTACTTTATTTTGTGGAAAAGTTTCTGATAAAATTATATTTTAAACGGCAATATTGTTGAGTAAATGAACTGTTTAATTACCATGAAGACAAAAAGTTACTTATGGGGGTAATTTCTTTGCTCATTAAAAAACCAAACAAAAAAATGTTAGTTCATCCATAAAATAGGAATCACAAAGGGGGCTCTCTTCACAACAAAGAAAAATAACATTTGTGATAAACACTCTTCTAGATAACCACTGAACCCCTCTCGCTTTCTAAAAAAATCCGATAATGGATATATGAAAGATTAACGTGGATATTCATGCTCAATTTTTTTTGTGTGTGTTTAGTTCCCTGAATGTTGGATTAGATGTTAGCAGGTTTACGAAGGATTTTTTTTCACTTCCCTCTTTTGTGAACCTCCAATGTTAACTCACCTTTAAAACTTTATAAATGCTTTCAAAATTTAATTGAGGGAAATGTAGAAGGAATGAAAGACCTATACATTAAAGCTGACAGTCATTTATTTATCCAATTAAAGTTTAATGGTCAGGAAGTCCTTTGGAGGGTAAAGAGAATGAAAATAAGGGAACCTTGAAGATATAATTATCTCATTTCCAATAAACTTTGGTCATTCGATAGGCTTTAATAACAATATATTGTATATATTAGCAGGAAAGAATAAGTCCATTGTCTCCAGAATATATTTAAAGGGGGAAAAGGCACCAATATACGGTTCTTTTTGTTGCTAATTTGGTTCGATGAATTAACATTATATATATACTATATATTTTTTAACAAATTTCCTTTTTTTAAAGATTACTTTCATGTTATTAAGCTATATATTTATAAATGTTATGTTATAGTAATATTAGTTAATCGAACATAGCGTATTTTCTTTGAGATCGATTAATATCGAAAATCGATATTTATCGAACACACACCCTCAACATTGAGAGTTGAATTAATCCATTTATTGACTTTTCTAGTGAAGCGTTCCTTGAATGGTCGGGTGTTGGCTGATTATTATTATTTTTTTTTTGCCTATATGGTTCGATAGAATTGCATCCGACAGGATATAAATAAGTATTATAACATTAAAATTAGTCTATCGAACCTAGGACCTTATCAATGAGGTAGACCAAAATGACCATCCCCTCTCGGGATTCGAACCTGCGCCCCCAACATTGAAAGTTGAACACGCCTTAACACGCACGGCTATCGAGCTCCCTACTGTTCAGATTTTTTACTGAACTGGTAGTCTCAAATGTGGCCATCAAACGTTAAAGAGTCGATTGGAAGGGCCATCATGTCTACCGTATAATAAGCGCAAAAATATACAAAGGAAGTATTTTTGAGTCTCTTATTTGTAAAAAGTCAATATACAGCCAATATGTTATATTCCCTTATAAATGATTAAGTTTTGGGAGTGCTGTTCGTTTTTTCAATCCTCTCAATTCTTAAAACAACTTGTCTACTGTCGAAGCTTTTGTATTTATCTCCTATAAGCACTCAAAACATTGATATATTTATCAGTAGTATCCCGTGTTAGTATAAAATTGGTTATCACATTCATCAATTATGACCAATCAAAATCCGTCTTATTCTCAAGTTCTTTCACACAATCACTCTATCACATAGTATATCTCCTTAATCTATATTAATGATATTTTTCCCCAAGTTACATTAAATATAAATTTATTCTTCTATTCCTTAATTTACTTTTTTATATCTCCCTTACACGGCCTATTAAATATATACTTATTCTTTTAGTAGGATATTTTTATAGCCCCACGTTTTCTTCTTTTTTTCTTTCTCTACAAAAAGTGCTTTCTCGGGCGAAGAAAGTCCAACCATCCTTAGTCATAATAACAACGATATAATAATAATCATTATTATTTCATGTAAGAAGATATTAAATATAATGGAAAATAAAGTAGGAGGAGAGGATTCCTCTAATAAGAGGTAACACACACACACAAAAAAAAAGAAGTCATTAAATTAAGGTTTTCTTTTTCCTTAATATTAAACTAAATTGGAAGGCTGATACTTGATACAAGGAAGTTTATTTTTATTACACTTACGACTGAATATGGCTCTACATAACTATACAAAAGGGAATTTATATATATTTATGTGCATATAAACTCACCTCAACATAATACAACTAACATTAAAAAAATCCTTGTGAGTGACAAATAAAATTTAAATGTTCTCTGATTATAGAGATACTTAAGATAACCTTCTTTGTTTTGAATGAGGATGTAAAAGGGGAAGGAATTACCCTTAATGAATGAATGAATGGAAAAAATTAACCCTTGCCTCTGATGATACGACTCTCATGTTGTCGTTGTTGTTTCATGAACTAACGAACTCTGAATGGAGGTGGTCCTTTGGGACTCCTTTATAAAGGAGAGATGGAGAGGTGTTTTTAAAAAATATATCCATGTTTTTGAGTAGTTTTTTTGGGTTTGTTAATGCTTTTGGTTGTGGTGATTGGCTTTACTGTGTTGATTGAGTGGTTAAATTACGTCCTTATTTGGTTTTGGAAGAAAAGGAGTGCGAGTAATTTGAAAAAATCAATTGGACCCCAGAAAATCTCGTCATTGCCCTAATATCTGTTGCAGTGTGAACGTCAATACAGAGCTAAGAATTTCATATATTTTTCATTTGCCTCAATCACGGAGACAATGGAGGATCTAATTCCTTGATGAAATAGAGCTTAAACGTTGCATTTTCAATAACCCATATAAAGTAATTATTATTCACAGCGATACTAAGTAATGATAATAATAATGTTGTTTATCATCATTGAATATTATGTGATGAACATGAAATCATATTTAATAAAAAATAAACATTATTTTTTGTTTTTAAATATGTGATGAGGGTATTGAATTATGTAAGGTAAACATAGTTAATGAACTGTAAGTAATTAGTATTTTAATTACTCAGTCATGACATTTGAGCAACAAAGCCTCATCATTGATCCATATAATGAAGACTTAAAAACTCTTCTCTTCACAGTCCTTTTAACAGATATTATTCTTTTTTTTTTTAACTTTGGGAAGTGAGAAGTCAAAATGGAGTGATGGAACTCTGAATGGAAACCTCCTTCTCCTCCTCTAAATCCCACTACTCCTTCAAATCCCTTGTTAAGAAATCTACTCGAATGTTCAATCAGGCGTGAAACCCTCTCTCTCATACTTATTTCCATTCTTCATCGTAATCTTTCCTCCTCAAAGAGCTTCTCTCTCTCCAACATCATATTTAATTGTCTTTGAAGAAAAAAAAAAGATTGAATTCTAAAGAGAAGGAAATGAGGCGATTTATTAAGAGGGTTGTATTAGTTAAATTATACAATTAAATACAAAGGATGCATCAGGAATGGAACAGCAGCAGTCATAGAAGTGTGGTTAAACGGGAAACGGGACTTACTAACTTGAGGTTAATATTGATTATAAAAACAATATGATTCATTATTAAAACAACAATTCATTGACGCATTATTTGATTTACCGAATAACGAGATGCACAAAAGCCTCAATTACAGAAGAGAAGAAGAATGCTCAATTCAGCAATTGATAGGAGCTAACTTATGACGTAATGAATATTGTAATCTTAAAAGTCGATGGAAAACGAAGAGAAAGAAGTAATTATTGTTATCGCTTGAAAAGTCAAGGACTAAACCATAGAGATATAAAGATATGGAGAGCTTATTCCTTCAATAGCAGAGAAACATCGTTCAACTGTATTCTGTGTCCAATATAAACAAAGTAACTTGTACTACGTCATCGTAAGCTGATCACAGAGATAGAAAAAATGTTTATATTGGGCAATATGACGTATTTCTCTGAAGAATCCAATAAGCTCTCTATGTCTTTATATCTCTATGGACTAAACATCATCCTTAAAAAGTAGGAAAAGGAAGAAAGGATAATAAGCACTCTTTGACTTCGATGTAAGAATAAAATGTTTTAGGGTGACACTACTGGAATTATCCACAAATAAATTGTTTACATGTTGAGGCAGTCATTTTACGTCGCTAACCGTCATCTAAGGGCTCATTAAGTCGAGTGAATTTTGCTTCACTGTTGAGAATCCACTTATTGTATGGGTTGGGGGTTTACCAATATATTTTAAGTAATAACAACATTCATCATGTCTCCACTATTTCCGTTTCGATGCTTTAAGTTCTTACGGTGTTTTTTTAAATGTAACCAAAATTATGGACTCGCGAAGCTATCAAACGAATCCCCACTTTCGTTTAAACCTTACACATTATGTCTATTAAGCTTTAAGGATAATTACTTCGCTATTTTCATAAAATAACTTACGCATTAAAGAAAAATCGTATGAAAAAATCAGGTATTTCATAGAAATTAAACCAATGCTAATGAATAAAATCCATTAATATATATATATATATATTTTTTTTTGGCGATACTATGAATTGTAAAAAAAAATAAAAATCGTTTTTTAAACCAGCATTAAACTTGACACCTCGCTTAATCAGACTTTTGATAATATTCCGTTGTCAAAACAGACAAAACAGTGTAAAGTTTAATACGCGCTAAAATAAATGTTTTTTAGACGTTAGCTTTAAAATAATAGAATAATCATGTACCATACATATAAATAGGAATATATATTGTTACAATATTTTAATACCAATCTGCTATATTTATAAATTTTAACTTATATGTATAGTAATTTTGTGCAATTTACTCAAAAACATAGAGTAAAAAATCTAAGTAGGATGAAATGCATTAATCTGTACGGAGATTTGTTTGCCTCTTTGTAATTATCCCAATAGTAAATCTTGTTACCATTATCCTAAATTAGATTGATCGTGAAGTACAAATCCAAAGTATGTGCATGTGTATAATCTCTAAATTAATTAAAATGAACGCCTTAAAAATACTCTTGGTGAATCAATGGCACTCAAGTCAGCAAGATTTCACAAATGACAATTGTAGATCGCTCTCCAAATTGTATTTTTGAACTACGTGTTGTCTGTTTTTTATTTATGTTTCACAACAATCGGGACAGAGAGAAGATTTTGCCTACTTGTAGGTCATAATTTCAGAGCTAAAATAAACGATGTAAAGTTCAACTTTTTAATCAACGGGGAGTGAACAAGAGACTTTTTAATTGGGTAGATAAAAAATTTGCATCGTATTTTGAGGCTTAGTTATTCAGATAAACGTGATTTAAAAAATAGAGTTGCCGAGAGTAGATCATAGATGAGCATTGTAATTCTTGAAATCAAAATAAATAGACTCCATACTCCTCAAAAGCAATATTTAAACTGTGTAAGTTTGAACAAGCAATCATCACCGAAGTTCTTATATTAAGAATAAAGAATAATTATAAAACATCGTGTGATCGTCTTACTTACTGTTGTTTCTTTGTGTACTTTTATGTGTATATCTATTCAAATACGATTTTCAATTTTTTAATATATATATATATATACAGGGTGGGGCAAACTAATTTCCTTTTTCCAAAGGCAATAAAACAAGCTGTGTAATTCAGAAAGGTTTTATTTTTGTTTCATAATGAAAGCACATCTTTAAAGTTTTATTTTACATAGTTTTAAAAATCACACCACTTAGATGACATCCTCCAGAATCGATACACTGGACAAACCTATTTTTGGTACTTTCCATTACCCTCGCCAGCGTATCGGCGGGTATATTGGTTATTTCCTCTCTGATATTGGCCTTCAAATCTGCCAGGTTGTTGGGCGGTTGACATAAACTCGGGACTTCAAGTAACCCCACAAAAAAAATCACAAGGGGATAAGTCGGGTGAACGGGCTGGCCATTCCAAATCGCCTCTTCTTGAAATCAGGCATTCCTCCGAGCAGTGAAATCAGCAACAGAAAGTTCCTGAACAATTGTTATCTTGTATGGGTGGAAGTTAAGATCTTCATGGAGAATTCGCCTCACTGAGCGAGCTGATAGTGCAAGAGCGGATGCATGTTTGCGGGCAGAACGTTGTGGAGATTGCAAAATTGAAGTCCTCACAGCCTCGATGTTTTCAGGTGTTCTGACGCGCCTAGCTATACGAATTCTTTGTTGTGTTGTACTCCCGGTTTCTTTGAACGTTTTGACCCATGCAATGATTGACTTCCGGTCCGGAACAGGGCCTCTAGGTGCAACATTAAAATGAGTGCGAAAAGAGCGCTGGGTTGCAATCACAGACTGATGGTTGGAAAAATACGCCTCCACGGCAAACGCACGCTCCTCTCTGCTCCAACGCATGATAGTGACTGACTGTATTTCCAAGAAAACTTTACGCCTGCCTCTTTGAAATGAGCCCACGCTCACTTTTCCACTACAACTACACACCAAATGCCACAAATTTTAAAAAAGGAAGTTAGTTTGCCCCACCATGTATTTCATTACATTTCTTATCTATAACCACTTTCAATGACATTAAATAGGAATTTAAAAAAAGGTAACAATAAAAATAAATTTAAGATAACATTAAGAGAATGAAGAAGCTCGTTAAGCTAATTCAACACATAAAAATATGTATTTAACGTGGTGTGTTGCTTATAAATACAAATAATAATTTTGTTGTTTGCTAGGGCCATAGAGGATAACAAAGTTCTGAATTGTAGCGCTGAATATTGGGGCACAAAAAAAAGTTTGCAACTAAAGAAAAAGGTGCCACTTATAAAATCAAACTCATTATTTTAAAAGGAGCTCGAATTTGAACTCATATCTAAGTAAAAATATAATTGAATCACCAAGCGACATCTAATTCCTAACATAATAACGCCAGCTTTTATGTATTTAAAATAACAAACATCTGATTTAAGAAAGTGTTAAATGCTTTTTTGTTTTCAAACAGGGGGAGGGAGAAAAAGAAAAACATTTTAACGCTGCCCATTATCCAATGTGTAAGACACGTGTTCATACCCACATGTCACTCAATCCCCTGTTTCTAGATCCCGGAATGAGATAATAATAATAATATTATATTATTGCCACTCTCTTATACTGCCTTTTCCATATAACTATAATTCGGACACTGAGGATTATTTAATTAGTATGTGTTCATTGAAAAAGTTTTCTTTTAGGGAGCAAGGCGCGTGGAATTAAAGATATCTCAGCAGAGGCAAATATTAATCATTTTCTTTAGAAACTAAGGAAGTAAATAAGATAAAATCAAGCAAAATGAATAAATACGCTTATTGGGATCCCATAGCCTCATTGAAGACAATTATGTTCATATTTTCATGGATTTTTGACATATTTTGTAGGTATTATACACAATATATGTATTTCATAATGTTATAAAGGTCATTCAGGTTTTAGTATACAGTTTGAATAGCATTCAAAACATTTTAAGAATAAAACTATTTAATAATTCCATTCGTAATAATTAAATAATATATATGAAAGATGTCCTTTCAGTTAAACAGGTAGATACTTCTCTTTTTCCACAGTTCGCACCTTTCCACATATGATAGATATGATAAATGCTTTTAAAGAGTTTTTCATTTCATACATTCAGAGAAAATGAGCAGTTTTTGGGTATTAACAATCCTTCACCCTTGTCATCCATATTCACTCCAAATGGCATCCATCACCAAGGAAGACATCTTTTTCTCCAACTTCCTCGACCTTCTAGGGACCTCCTCTGGGAAATATATGGGCGAGATTCGTGAGGTCATGGTCCCTTGGGTAGAGGACAACGACGTAGAAGATCCTCTTCTTATCCTCTCAGATCCTATTGGTCAGCCTCACTACCTCAGTGTGGAAATGTCTGAGCCCGGAAAGGAGTCCTGGATCGGGCAAATGGAGGAGTTTGACAATGTTCGTCCCGGGGGGACATTTCTACATTTGGGGCTTAACATGGAGGAGGAAGGACAGCAGTTTATGGATGGAAAGAAAAAGCGGCGCTTCTATGGCCTCTCTCTGAACCAAGAGTCCTGGGGCTCCACAAAGTTCTTTCTCCCCTTTCCGCCCGCTAAAACACTTGACATTGTCCGCCTCTGCCTCAACACACCCGGTGACATCTGCTGGAACTCTGAATGTGAAAGGAATATAAACTCTGAGGCTGGCTATATGGAGTATATCTGCCGTGTCTGTCAAGTTACGAGGTACTGCAGTCGAATGTGTCAGATGGATGACTATGCCGAAGGTGGGCATAGCCTCGTCTGCAAGTATAATAAGATCCCTAGGCTTTGCCAGGCACTGCGAGAGAACTTTTCCGACGTGGATCCGGATACATTGTCCAGGCATATAAGGAAGAAAAGGATGTAAATAATGGAAATGTGATATAAAATAATGAAATTCAATAAAGATATTATGAAAGGAATTATATGCAATTTTTTATTGTTTTTGTACAAAGGTATAACAACGTTATTTTGATATGTATATTCACATCATCACATAACAACACTGAAAAGAAATAAAACACGGCATCGATCTTATGGGGGAAACGGAATCGTTAGTCAGATGTTTAATTAATTTTTTATTTTGGTGAAAAAATAGAGATCAAGTTAAGACATCTACCGGCCGACTCTACATTAAGAGGCGGAGGTTATGTTGGAAATAAACAAGTTTTTTTATTAATTTATGTATTGTGTATATATCTAAATATTCATGTGCTGCTAACCGTGTTAAAGTTGCCACCCCTGTTTAATTATTTTTTATTATAAATTTGTTCCAGGTTTTATGTATTTATTGTATGTTTTTATAGAGGAAAATGAAAAAAATACACAAGTCTTGTGATTAATGTATTACAAGTTTGACCATGAATATATATATATATATATATATATCAGAGCTGTGACTACCGAATGTAAATCGGTATTCGATACTACCGACGGTAGATTTCAAATACGAACCGATTTTACAGAAGAATTTGAACTTCGAAAATAAAAAATAAACAACTATAACTTATAGTATTATAGAGCAGATACATAAATAAACATTCAATATAAGCTTATGCTATGCATTGAATACTAGACTACCTGAAAGTGCAGCTCATATTGGACAATAAGAGACAGTTAATGAAAAAAATGCTATGGCCTACCATTTCCTACAAAATCCAAGTGCATATATGATTTATATAAGATTAATATGTATTAAATTCAAATAATCTATAATAAATTATAACAAATGATGTATTTAATTTCCTTTGTTATAAACTGTCCGATATGAAATGCATATGAAGAAGTAAAAGCAGATACATAAATAATTTCTCTTTCTTTCTAATCTACCGTACCCAATATCGATCGATACTGTAGATATATAATAAAATCTACCGAATACCGATATCGATTGATATTCGGTATTTACCGAATATCGAACCGGCGGTAGATTTTTCTACCGAATCCCAGCTCTGATATATATACATATATAAATATATATATATATATATAATATATTATTGGACTCTTGGCATGGAAACAGCTTTAAATCCATCATCAAGAGTAATAAAGAAGAAAAAAGGAGAAAGAAGGGTAAACGGAGACACTTGCTCACAAAAAATTGACACTCTATAAAACCAAATACTTATCTGAGATTCCTCTTAATTATATTTTATACTTTGTGTGATAGTTACAAGAATAAAAAGGATTTTAATACATTATTTTGAGGAAACAGAGAGTAAGCCTTAATGAATAAAATGTAAATCCTTTTTCATCGTTTACAACGTACCTCTCATACAAAAACCCCATGAGTAATCATAATAATTGATGTTAATTAAGTCTTCCTTTTAACCATGAAGGAATAACAACAATAAAAAACTTTCTTGGGTTCCTTTCTTAAATGTATTTAAATCCCATTGTTATGAATTAATTGTACCTTTTCCTTTTATTTGAATGCTACTCTTAAACACAGAAAAGACGGAAGGGGGAACCTCTCATTTCTTCTTTTTATTATAAACAATGTACAAAATATGTAGAAAAAAAGAATGAATCCATTTACAGGGAAAGAGAAGAGTATATTAATGAAATCTTTGCTTTTTGTTTCCATTGTTAAGTTTAAAATAGGCGGGAGAGGGGAGGAGGATCACTAGGAAGGGAGGGGGGGGGGGGGGGGGTCGTGTATTTTTGTATACATATACAAATTCCAAGGCGCAAGTCTTGACAAACAAACTTTTTAATTAATATTAAAGTGTTGCCTGAATTAAAGATTCGCTTGTCTCACGGTTTATATCCCTATGACGCACTACATAATTGAAGCTAGGGTATATTGAGATACATAATATGTTCATAGTGCCAAGAGACCTGATTTTTCGCTTGCCGGTGATTTTTAATGACGTCACACCGGCAAGTGGACAAATTACATCCTTAGTGTTATTCTTCCCGTTCACGGAATAACAAGTCTATGAAAAATAAAAATGAGGTCGTTGATGTTTCACTATCCATGAAAACATTCACGAAGAATACCTGGTGTTTTATATTCCTTTATTCAAACAAGGAGTAGCACAAAGAGTTACGAAAGGAGAAGTCCAATGGCTAAGAGAACCGTTGTTACTTGACATTTTTTTCATTTGACAGCTTATTTGTCTTTTTTTTTATGTATAATATTCAGAAATTCAGAATTTAAACTATAATGTTTATTATATAATTTTTTATATGTGATATCTCTATATCAATAAAGTCTTAGAAAAAAATATTCAGAATTATGAGCTATTTATCGTAATGAAAAAAATACATATTTATTCTTGTTCTTAAAAATATATCGATGATCACATTGTCGCAGCATTTTTTTAAATGCAATCATCATAAACAAACTTTATCATGCGAACTCCATAGTGGATTGCCTTCAAATTAACAAAGAACAAGACCAACTAAAGAAAAAACGGTTTTCCAAACTATTAATACGCTGCATCTCAATCCAAGATGGTTGAAAAGTTTACTTCAGATATATGTTTTCCTCTTTTTTTTTTGTATGTAAGTCTACCAAAGAATAATTTTATAATATTTCTCAATTTGTTTTGATCGGTACGGATCACCCTGGGTTATGACCGTGATATTTTTTTAATATTGCAATTGATATTGGATCGTAATTTGTGATCGGACAGCATTTTTTCATTCACAAATTGTATAATAATAAGTTATTTCGGAATAGTTTAAATAATTGGTAAATTTAAGGATAAAGCATCTACCTCTGACACCTCGAAAGCTCAAATGAAAATAAAAAGATCCCCGCCTGTAATCCAAACAAATTATTCTATGAGCTAACATTGAAGTTATGTTATATTGTTGTGAATTACATGTCAGTTAGATAGCCCAAGTATCTATGTGTTCTCAACTTCTTTCACAGTGATCAATAACTGATTAAAACACGTATCAGAATTTAATAACATATATATTAGGGTTGTTCTTATTTTTCAAATGCTTGAAATGTTAGCAACATTGTGGATTTTCTGTTTCTTGGTGATAAAAGAAGACGACATACAAAGGTTGAACAAATCGGTCAACATTACGGGTTGCTCAACGAGGTCAAAGTTTTAAAAATTTAGTAAAAATATAGTTTTCCGCAAATTTCTTGAAATGGTGGGCGTTACAAACATCAATAATAATTATTAATTTAAAGGAAATCTAATTTACTACCAGACGTATTTTGATGTTTTTTTTACTAAAACAAAGTTTTCTGTACAAACAAAGAAAAAATGGAGTGTGTATTGTTAGCTATTTCATAGCTTTTTTGTATCAATTAACTTCACTCGCCTGTAGAAGATGACTTGTTCGCTTCAGAGTAAAATAGTACTTTTAAGTTTAATAACCTTGAAAGATAAATCCAAAAATGACCTTGGTTGCATTCTATCAATTCAGTACAATCTGAGTTTACATCATATGATTCAGAGCCTGTATTGACCTATAAGAAATCGATCATGAAAAAAATAAATAAAAATGTTGTTTTTTTAGATTTGCGTCAAGGTATCCTCTCAAAATTTTACTTTGTCTCTGACGCATTTATAATCCATTATATGCGTCATTTTGTACGCAAGATATATTTTTTAATGTACATATAACTCTCTACTTATTAAATTGACATGATTTAGTATACCAAAATATTGAAGCTGGTTTACCAAGCTTTCATTTGATATGTTTGGTGTTCTAAAAATCGCTATACTTTAAGAGAAAAAAGCAAATACATTTTTGCACGTACTCTCCAAAAAAATTGATCTTTTGATATGAGAATATACAATTACCGCTGGTAACCACTGTTACATGGATAGAAACAGAAAAAAAAAGAGAAGAGAGAGAGTATTTTGCCTCACTTCTCTCGCTTCTCTTTTTTCCTTCTCTTCTATCGATATCGATATTTGCGTCAATTGTACTCTATTTGTAAATTAGGCCATGGAATTATAAGATTTACGCGCATTCTTAGGAAGTGATGCACTTTTTTTTCTATGGCGCACTTTTTTATACAAAAATAATATTTCACGCACTATTTTGACGTTTACTTTTCAATGTATTGACATAAAATTCCACTTTTATTACAGTTTTATCGGTAATTGACTCCAAAAACCTTTAAAATGTTCATATTTGACAATCAAAGAATAATGGATTGAACTATGCATTCCGTAAATGAATCTAAAGGACGTCATAACCAGCGATACCATCAGCTCAACCACAGAGCGTTGACACGATTGAACACTTTTGGGTTGCGTGAGGAAACACACGATATGAAAGTTCAAGAGCCTGAAGAATGTCCTGACGCTGTTTCTCGCTCTTGGTCATCACTTAGTAAAGTCAGACCCGAACTTGACGACCCTCTCTGCCACGTCATTGACAACTTGAAGAGAGGCGACAATGCTGCTTAACTCAATGAATGTTGAATCAGAAGCCCATTACAATAGCCTATTACAATTATGAAAGGACGTTTACCCGGCTAATATTCCAAGTTTCACTATCAACGAAGTCTTTATGATTGGAGAATTCTTGACTCAGGAGAAATCTTGGTAGGTTTGGTTTACCCGTCGGAACCTCACAAGCTGCGTTCTCCGGTATAATCATTGCGTCGGCAATCTTTCTTTTGGAAACATCGTCAACGAGGTCGGAAAACAAGTGTGGCGGTCGAGGATGGGAATGAGTTTAGCGAAAGAGAAGGATCGCGGGCAGACCACTTCGTAGGTCGTTCCAAAGAGACTCAATTTCCATGATAGAGGCTGGCGCAGCGGATGACTAGGCTGGTGAAGCGGATGACAATGGAAGAGTAGTAGACTGTGCTTGACATGTACATGGACAAGTACAAGCAGATGTTCGTGTTGTAAGGGATGACCGTGTTGAAGGCGATGTTGGTTGCGGCTCTAGGAGCTGTTCAATTATTTCCGAGGAGACAATTGCATGGTGAAATAAAGTAGAAACATAAGAATATTAAATGATAAATGGAACCTGATAATCGGACATTTAGATATATGGTAATATGTTTATGTTCGTTTTCACCAATATAATCACCACTTGGCGATCTCTCTCTTTTTCATCTTTAGTTGCGGCGATGCATGCTCGGATCGTTTTATTCTTTTTACATCAAGAGAACCAAGAGAATGGGGATGGTCATCTCGAATGACATGAAGGAAAGATTGGTCTTCTTCTTTCTCTTCTGTGCAAAGAGTTTTGTCGGCTTCGATGATGTCCAAAGCACTTTCGGCACTGACATCGAACCGAGATTGCAATTCCTTGAGAAAGAGCTCCTTCTTCTCCTCGGCGTTTTTCCGCTTCCGTCGCAGTGAATCCACCACCCCACGAAATAGATAATGGAGGCGATGGAGCTTCTTAATTAAATTTTTCCTCACCATGATTGGCAAGTGAGACGGTAAACCAGAGACGAAGTAGGGCATCGGCGGTGCTACGGGCAGCTAGCTGCGCGTCCGTCTACCCTTAGACCAAAGATGAAAGTAAAAATACCGTAGCACCTCTTCGGTTAACGGGAATGGACCTGGTTTGAAAATTTCTAGAGTATCACCAATACCCAGTGCCTCGCTTAGGCGCTTCTTCGGTTTCGAGTTTCCACTTTATGTTAAAGACACTTGACTGATAGATCAAAGAGTGAAAATGAATCTGATACGGTGTTTAGGTCACGTGTTTATAAATAAAAACTGGTTTTGATGAAAAAAGATTAAGTGGTTATTGTATCAAAGAAAACTGCTAAGAATGCGCGTAAATCTTATAATTCCATGGCCTAATTTACATAATAGAGTACAATTGGGGCCAATATCGGTATTTAATTGACGGAAAACCATTTAATGTGTGCCAGAGCATGTACCGTGATGATAATAACGCAAATTTGTGACGCAGAATACTGTACATGGCCATTTTTCCCAATAAATCTCTTTAGATCCAGAAATCGGAAGTGAGCGCCACATTCAACCCCAGTGACGCCCGATTTCTAACAATGCTAGAGATTTTTATATAAGATATTCGTTTTCAGCATCAAAAAATGAACCAGAATCGCTGGAACTATGTAAAAAAACTAAAAAAGTGGTTAAAAGAAATACCCTTAATATTTGTTTCTTTGATTTGATATATTTCAACTGAATATTTTTTATTAATTATTTGGGGGCAATCGAGGAGACTTGGGTTTATTACTAGAGATATCAAGGGCTATTGGGAATCATAATGGTTGTTTTCTGTGAAGTCATAAACGCCCAAAGGAAACAGGACTTACATAATAAACAGCAATAAATAACACAATAAAATGATGAAAGCCTCTTTCTTTCTTCTTTTCTTGCTCTATTTTTAGGGCGATAGCTTGCAATTGGAACTTTCAAATTTGTATCGTAGCCTAAGCCCTTAGATCGATATTCTTGAAAAGTGCCATGAATTTAAATGGTGGTAAATATTACTCACATTTCGAATTACTGTCTGGTAGGTTTGATATTTTTATTAATAATACTGTATACTTCAAATTTATTTTGGATTCATGACTCTTAAAACTTAAGGTATAGGTTCCTAAAGATCTAAGAGTCATCCGAATCATATAGATCTCCTCTATTGAGTTCCTCTTGTACATGGATTTTTTATGATAAATAAATCAGTCTTCTTCAAGACCATTTATTCTATACATAAGGTCGCAGCATCCCGTAGTAAACAACAAACTTTGTGACTTTCCTTACATTCCAATCACTCTTAAAAACAACCCCGTTATAGTAGCATTTATTGAAGTAAACTTTAGATAGCCATCCACCTAAAGAAGTCTGTTTGAAGATTGGAGTGTCGTGTTTATGGGATACAGTGACAAAGAAGCTATTTCAAGAAGAATTTGCTTATCGCAGTCTCTAAGAATCCGAATCTGGAATGTAATATAGTGTTATGAAGAAGACTGTTTTCTAAAATTTAATTTAGGGAGGAAAATATTGACACAATTTCCTCTCAACTGCATGATATGAAGGTTTCACTTTCCATTTTGTACTTGGTTTCCCAAACAGTGAATTTTATAATAAAAAATATCTTTAAATGTAACAAATAAAGTTTTTTAATAGATTTATTAAATTACTTTAAATCCGTTGACGTCATCACTAGAGCATGTAGATTTTTTAATAACTCACAAAATTGTTGTAATATAGCCTAGTGACATTAATATTGTTAGGAATTATGCTCCAGGCATGAAGATAAATATTATTATAAATCTATGACTCCAATTTCGTAAATGAGTTTGTTTTGTATTATACAAATCTCTCTCGTCACGTCACTCAGCCTAGATAACAATGTTTGCCTCTAGTGCCACGAGTTTGTGAAAAGTTCCAAAAACGCAAGAAGAATAGTTATTGATGGAATGAGTGTGGAATTTATGGACTATTTTGAATGTCAGCCAACTAAGAAAGGAGGGAACATTATTTTTGTTCTTCGTTTCCGCCCGTTTCTTCTGGGCTCTTTGATAAGTCCTTTATATGGGATAATGAGGTGAGAGAGCTACGTCACACCGCTACTAAAGCTTTAGCGAAATAAAAGGTTTTATATGTTTTTTTATGGTTTGGTTTTATATTATATAACTTTCGTGATAGTATTGTAAATAAAAATTCATAGGCAAATTAAGACTGCATTTGAATTATATAAGTGTCCAATCTGAATATTTTGAATACATTCCTGAACTTTCACACTGTTTATGTACTAATAATTGGATTTGTTATGACTTTTATTGATAGTGCCACCTAGCGGATCCTATAGAAGATCCTTGTGTACTCTCACGCCCAATTGGTTGCTCAAATTAATTAAAAATGTCTTAAACGTATTATATGCACCCATATAGTGGATTAAAGAGCGCCGTGACACGAAATAAAAAGTTTACGGTAAATAGCTGGAACTTTTTCGAGGCTAAAAGATCCAATGTTTTATGGTACAAGAATACATTATTAATATGTATTTCTGTAAAAATAAACATCTATAGAGGAGTTGGAAAAGGTTTTTAAGCAATTAGTGAACACCTTGATGGAAGAAACCCTTTAGGAAGAAAACGCAATTTTGGAGAATATTTCAAAGGAGGCCCTAGATATGCCTTCGCTTTCAACGTCGAGTTCAAAATTCCTCACGGCATCGTTGAGTCATCCAAACATCTCAATGAGAAGATCAAACTTTTTTTGTTTATGATCGTTTCATGGTTTGATTTTGGATTCAGAGCTGTCCAAAATGTATTTTCTCAAGAAAAACGGTCTATATATTCTTTAGTCGAGCAATGTCGTATTCATTTATGAATGATGACTCTAAAATATTCTTCATTTTTCTCAATCAATCTTATCAGTCGTCGAAAGAATACATGTGAAAAAATGAATCCTACAATACATAGTGCTTATGCAGGCAAACGTACAAGCTTGAAAGAGGGAACCACACTCTCCAAGAACTTATATTTATCTTTAAATACCTGTTGATGCAACGTTGAGAAAATTTCAACAAATACTTATCTTATCTTTGTATAAAATAACTTAAAAAGAGTAAATTGTTTTCAAAATAAGGATATTTTGATACTTATTGCATCATAAAGCTTAAGTCTCAAAACAAAAGGTAATTATATTATAACTTCATAACTAGAAAAGGAATCTAGAAACTCATACGTAAGGATAACAAACCAGTTTTTTCTTGAATTGATGGGTTGAAAGAGAATAATAAGAAACTAACTATATAGAAGTCATTGTTTTGGAGCTCATAGGCTATCGGAAACATTTATTCTGGCATCTCCTGTCTTAAAATATGCAGACATATGTCAATTGTGGAGCCAGAGGGTCTTATAGGATATGAGAAACAATCATTCTGATATTTTTTTTCCTAAAATATACAGACAGGCTCCTATAGAAAAGTCGTTATTTTGGAGCTCATAGGCTATGGGAACAATAATTTCATTGCCATATAAAGTTGAATACTTACAAAGGTTGACTGTATATACATTTATTTTTACTTAGAATTAGTATTACACAGGCTTGTGAACGGAACGCAAATTGAACGGCGTTCAGCTGAACGCACCTTCAATGAACGGAACGCAACTTTGTTTTGAACACTGAATGAACGCAAAAAAAAAGTTTTGCGTTCACCGTTCAATTTTCCAAACATTTCTTGGACTTTTGTCGGAAAAAACGTCATTGCTTTTTCTGAAATTCTTTTTAAAAAAAAACGTCATCACTACGCATTACTTTTTTCTTAATTCTTTCTAAAAAAAACGTCAACACAACGCATTACTTTTTTCTGAAATTATTTTATTAAAAAAACGTCATCACTACGCATACTTTTTTCTGAAATTATTTTATAAAAAAAAACGTAGCCACTACGCATTACTTTTTTCGGAATTTTTTTTCTAAAAAAAACGTCATCACTGCACAATATTTGAACGCTGAACGCAAAAACATTGAATGGAACGCTATTTTTTTAACGCTGAACACAAAAAAGCGGAATGCTCACAAGCCTGGTATTACATAGGTAATTTTTTGTTGATCGCAATTAAATTGATCGGATCGCTGATCGGAAAATCCCTGATCGTTATATCGCTATATCGCAAAGAATTTTGATCGCTATTTTTGATCGGATCGCTATTATTTCCTGATCGCTCACAAGCCTGGAAAAAATGAATCCTACAATACATAGTGCTTATGCAGGCAAACATACAAGCTTGAAAGAGGGAACCACACTCTCCAAGAACTTATATTTATCTTTAAATACCTGTTGATGCAACGTTGAGATGAAGTTTCAACAATATACATACTTACTTATCTTTTTCATTGAACGGGGGGGGGGGAGTAAATTGTTTTTAAAATAAAAAGATATTTATTGATACTTATTGCATCATTAAAGCTTAAGTCTCAAAACAACAGGTAATTATATTATATTCTCATAACTAGAAAGGAATCTAGAACTCATACGTAAGGATAACAAACGGTTTTTTTCTGAACTTGATGGGTTGAAGAGAAAATAAGAAACTAGAGGCATATATACACTCAGAGAGTGCAAACCTCCGCCGTCACGGGGTCCTTATGAGCCTTCCGAGGCGGATTTTTCACGACTAGGGCGGCGTAGAGGGACGGGGAAGGGTTCCCACGACGGAAATTCCGAGAGGAAGACGCTCCGGCACCCGATTTCACAGCACAGCGACATCTATTGGCAGAGTAGGCTAACTTGAAATATTTATTAGTATTTAGCTCATTTTGCATCTTAATTCTGCACTCAGAGATGTCAAAATTTAATAACTTGTTCCTTTTGGCATTTCCAACAATTTTACAAAGTTTCATCCGAATCCGTTCCGTACTTTTTGAGTTATCCTGCTGACAAACAAATCAACCACCAAACAAACCAACGCCAGTGAAAGCAATACCTCCTTCGGCGGAGATAATAAACAATAAAACATCACTTCACTCGTGGCTGTTGAGATGCAAATATAAAGTTAAAGCATAAGAATATTCTCACAATGTTCTATTCTCACGGACCTCAATCCGTGCCATTTACGAAACTTTTGAAGTAACACCTCCGATTATAATATATTAATATTAAATTAATAAATCACACCTAAAACTAAGAGAAGAAAAAGGTTTTTTGTCATTGTATCTGATGATAAATGAACCATAATTTTGATGTTAGATAAATACGAAGAACGAAAATTGAGTTACCGACACAGAAAGTGATGTGTATAAGTAATAATCAGACTTGTGGATTTGTTTTTGATTTTTTAATCGTTCGTCGTTCGCGAACGAAAAACGACAACAAAAATTCCTATCGTTCGTCGTTTGTTTTGGCGCCTAAAAAAAAAGACAGAAAATAAATCTTCTTAAAAAACGTCATCACTTTTTCAGAATGGCGAGAAAAAATTCTATCTAAAGAATGACGAACGACAAACAAACGATGAACGATAACTTTTGGCGAACGATATTTTTTTGCGAACGTCAACAAGATTGATATATGTATATATATATATATATTTATATATTGCTATATATATATATATATATATATATATATATATAATAGCTGTATCAAAAAGAAATCCATTATTTTTATATTAAATTGAAAGTTTATATATATATATAATAGGTGTATAAAAAGAAACCCATTATTTTACATTAAATTGAAAGGTTTTATTTAGCATAGTTAGAATGATACAATTTAGGTCAAATATGCACCGTATTGTTCGATAACTTGTTGTCATTTTGAAGGTAATTTCATAATGCCTCATAGAAACCTTGTCCCTATTGACAAAAAAGTCGATTTTGACAAGATACTCTTGAGGCGAATTTTTCACCAGCAAAATCATTTGCCATAGACATGAACGGAAGTAATCACATGGTGCCAGGTCCGGACTATAAGTGGATGCATAAGAACCTCCCAACCAAGCTCCCAGAGCTTGTGGTGAGTCACTGAAGGAACACAATTCCTCTCCTATTGACAAAGATGGCCGCTTCGGGCGAATGCTTCCCTCAGACGGTGCAATTGTTGACATACAGGTCCGAATTAAGAGTTTGGCCGAAGGAGAGCAGTTCATAGTAGATTATTCCCTGCCAATCCCACCAAACAACAGCAAAACCTTCCTGACCGACAATCCTGGTTTGCCCACCGTTTGCGCTGGCTCACCTGGATTCGACCACGACTGTTTTCGCTTGACGTTGTCTTAAATGACCCACTTTTCATCACCACTAACCATCCGCTTCAGAAATGGATCGATTTTGTTAGAATCAGCAGTGATTCGCAGATGGAAATTCGGTCTACGATGTTTTTTTTGTGTTAACTCGTGTGGCACCCATACATCGAGCTTTTTTTGCATCCAGCCTTATTAAGGGGTTCCAAACGGTTTTTTTGTGCAATTTTTAGTTCCTGAACATCGAAACAGTGCTTATATGACGGTATTTTCGACAATTGGCCTTCAAGTGACGTTTTCTTTGACATCAAAATTACCGAACGGAATCGACGAAACCAAAATTGCGCGTGATTGGCTGTTACAGTTTCAGGACCATAAACGCTATCATATTCATGTATTGCTTATATCTCTAAAATATAGCGATTTTTAGAACACCAAACATATCAAATGAAAGCTTGGTTACCAGCTTTAATATTTTGGTACACTAAATCATGTCAGTTTAATAATAGAGAGTTATATGTACATTAAAAAAGCCTATCTGCGTACAAATGACGCATATAATGGATTATAAATGCGTCAGAGACAAAGTAAAATTTTGAGAGGATACCTTGACGCAAATCTAAGAATACATTATTTTTATTTTTTTCATAATCGATTTCTTATAGGTCAATACAGGCTCTGAATCCTATGATGTAACTCAAATTGTACTGAATTCTGAATTGGTAGAATGCAACCAAGGTCATTTTTGGATTTATCATCTAAAGTTTTACTAAACTTAAAAGTACTATTTTACTCTGAAGCGAACAGTCATCTTCTACAGGCGAGTGAAGTTAATTGATACAAAAAAGCTATGAAATAAGCTAACAATACACACTCCTTTCTTGCTTTGTTTTTACAAAAAACTTTGTTTTATTTAAAAACATAAAACACATATCTGTTAGTAAATTAGATTTCCTTTAAATTAATAATTATTATTGAAGTCTGTAACGTCCACCATTTTGAAGAAATTTGCGAAAAAATATATTTTACTAAATTTTTAAAACTTTGACCTCGTTGCGCGACCTCGTAATGTTGACCGATTTTGTTCAAACTTTGTATGGGTCTTCTTTTATCACCAAGAAACAGAAAATCTACAATGTTGCTAACATTTCAAACTTTTGAAAAATAAGAACAACCCTAATAATATATATATATATATATATATATTATATTATCTATATATACATATATTCCAAACCCATTTATTTCTTTTCAAAAGAATATTGTTTACAAGTAGTTAGAGTAGGAACAATCATTGGATGTTTATGTATCAATTAGTTTCCCTAGAGTCTACGTAATCCTTTATTTTTCGTCAACAATTGAAAAAGGGGTGATGTTCAGCACTTTATAGATGCATGTATATATATCATGAACATTATCCACTTAGAACTGTTGTGTGTGTAATTAGATACGGGGGGAATTCGTTTTATTTATTATTGAATGAGATCCCATAACATCTGTTGCAAGGGGGACAAATAGTAATAAGACTACGATTTTATAATATCATCTAACTCGAAACTGATTAAAAATCAAGAATGAGTAATTGGTTCGTAATATATATATATAAATATATTTATGACCTGTCAGCTAAAAGTGAAGGCTTTTTAATGCGTTCAAATCAAATTAAAGAGTTTCAAAAAGGAACATGTTTTCATCCATATATATGTCATAACTAGTAATGCGATTGGTGGAAGGGTTTCACCTCGTTCATTAATAAAAAGATTTGACTTACTTATTACGCCATCTTAGTTTTTCTTGCTGATAATGTTTTCATCACAAAGAAAACCAGAGAGATGGCTTGTATTTTTCAAAATGCAAAACATTATGATGTCCGCTCAAGGAAGAAAAGTTGGGAGCTATTAATTTAGTTGCGTAAGCTAAGTATGAAGCCTCCAAATTCGAAATCCTAATACGATTCATTTCACCGATATTTTTTAGTCAGTGAAAATATTAAAATATTTTATGAAATATATTCATATATTATGAATTACTTTTTGTATTATGTTATTTATCATAGATAAATATAATATTTAATAAGTACTCCGGCTTAAAGGCCTAATTATAAATGCATTTTCTATTTTGTTGTACTATATATATTTTTTTTTTGAGTTTGGATAAGTGATTAACAAGAAAAAATAAAAAAATATAATAGCTCTAAATCATCTTGGTTAGGGCTCCTGTCAAATACACAACGTCAATGTGCCCACAGTACTGAATAAATAATATAATTACACAACTGAATTGGTCAAGACCATTCTATCTACACCACCGAACTTCACAACAGCTGTCAAATACCTTCTACACCGTTATAAAAATACAATGAAAACACAAATAAAACGGTTATTGATTTATCTTCATTTTAAAAGATTTTCTTAGTTATAGTTTAGTACTTGATATATTTTAAGATTGTCTTATTTAAATCTTATAATTATATATTTTTTTATTTCATGGAGGTTTAAGGAATTGAAAAGGCTTTTTGTTCAATGTACAACATCACTTATTTCAATGTACATATATTAATATACATTATAGTGACATTCCTTTCATATTATCGAAGATCCAAATATTGTCAATTATTTTTAACATAATTTTGGTTAAGTTTAAGGCAAAAATAATTTTCCTTTTTATGTTTATTTAATTCAATTCATATATTTTTTTTGATAAAGATCTTGCTGATATGATAATTTTGAAACTAATTAAAAGAATATATTTTGTTCAGTTTGACTAATTAATTTTGGAGAACCCCAATATTTTGTTTCTTTAAAAAATGGATACTTTTTTGTATATTTATATTTTTGTTTAAAAATTATTTTCTTTCATGTTGAGACATCACATGCTTTTGTTAGAAAAAGAGGACTCAAAAAAGGAATCAGAAAAGGGGATCATTTAAGAGTATAACAACGATATACATCTAAAATATTGGTAGTTTATTTTTTTCTTCTCTTCATATATAAAAAGTCAACAAACTTATTTCCTCTCTATTCATCAATGGGGGAGTTTTCCTTATTTATTCCCTTTTAGGGAGAATAAAACACGCTTTAATAGCTCATTCAATTATTGGGTTAGGGCTTCAAACAATCAATTTGTTCATTTTGTGAGCAGGGGTTACCATGAAAGGAGAGAGAAAAGGCGTTCCTTTTGAAAAAAGTTAGGAAAAGTTGTGTATTTTGATGGCTAGGACTAAAGCCTTTTCTAGTATTTGCAAAATGTTAGCACATTTTGTTTGCATTTAAAAAGATATTGCATACTATTTGTTCTAAACTAGATATTCTTTATATATATATATATATCAGGAAACGACCGGGTACCCGGCCCGGCCCAGGTCCCGGCTGTTTTTTGAGCGTCCCGGCCCGGTGTCCAGGTTTTTTTAGACACCGGGCCGGAACATCAATATTTCTTTCGTTTGTCATTCATAAATCTTATTAAGAAAAGAATTACCATAAAAAGTGAGGACGTTTTTTTAGAAAGAACTTTTGAAATACTTTGAAATGAGCTTATTTTCTAAAAAAAGCGCCGTCACTTTTTTGTGGAGATTCTTTTCTAAAAAAACGTCATCACCTTTTTGGAAATTCTTCACTTTAGAATGTCGAAGGAACGAAAATATATTTATGTCCCGGCCCGGCCTGGCACCGGCTATAAAAATTTAAGTCTCGGCCCGGCCCGGGTCCCGGCGAAAAAAGGTGTCCCGGTCGTTTCCTGATATATATATATATATATACAAGTAATAAAATAAATATTTAATAATAAAACTGTGTAGCATATGACTGACACTTTAATTAATATTAATTTATGCAATATTGTAGTATTAAAAAAATGTGTAAATGACATGGATCGAAGCCCACTAAAAGAGTCAATTTGTGATTTTCAAGAGCCATACAGAGTGAAGTGATACACTATTGCAACGTTCCAAATGCTTTTTTAAATTATTCTATCTCCTTGTGTTTCCATTTATAGCCTTTCAGATAAAGTCCCCTGTTTGATATCCTTAATAATAAGTCTGAATGTGTCAGGAAGTTTTTGCCATATCTTGAAAGCAGGGAATACTATAACAACCTGGAATAGGAGGAACTCTCTCCTTTTTAAGTCAAGGTTACACTACCTTCGTATAAAGAAAAGGGAAAAGAAGGGAGTTCCTAATAAGGCCTACGAACTTTTACGAAGGTAGTTAAATTTTGACATAAAAAGGAGGGAGTTCCCATTCCAGGTGGTTATAGTATTCCCGGCTTTAAATCAGTATATTTTTATATAACTTTGTATGCTTATATCTGTATATGTATTTTAGGGCAAATAATGGTTTTGTTTCATGCTTTTCCTTTTAACCAATAAAACCTTGGATATATATGTAATTGTAAGAAATCTATATTAGAATAAACATCGATAAAATGCAATCATTACATCAAGTAAAGGTATGCAATTATCTTTGTACTAACACACACAGACACACAAGATGGGATGAAAAAGGGGATTAGGGAGCTTCTCTTTCCTTTTTTTTCCTATGGTGTTGTGAGCATTCAATTAATCATAACCCTCCGAAAAGCAGGAACCCTCTCTCATTTGGCTCCACAAAGAGATGATGATGATCCAAGATTGACTATGAAACTGTTGAAGGGATCCCTTTTTTAAAGAGACTCTCAAGGGACCGAGTGAGAACATGGAAGAATATCAACCAGATGTAAATCGAGAAGAAATTACATGTGTACAAAAAACAAATGGAGAAAGAGAACAATAGAAGAGAAAAACAGATTTTTCAAAGTCTAACGAAGTAAGAGAAAAGAAGGATTTTTTCAAGGGTCCTTGTAAGTTTAAATAAAACCATTAACCAAAAAAGCATTGTTTAGTATTAGGGATGTAAAAAGTTAATCGATAAAATTTTAAACGATCAAAGTTTGTTAGTTTAAATTAATCGACAGGTCGCGTCCTCTGTCTGTATGTTAACAACATTTCAATGTCTTTACTAGTTTTTAATTCCGCTTTTGTATCCATTTATAATAAAGGTTCTATCTAAAGATGCCATTCTTACTACACTTGTCTCTTCTCATGGACTTCAAATCATTAACGAACTCTTTTAAATAAACTATATTAATCTAATGAAGCAATTGCTCATATTTAAAAATATATAACTATTTACTTTGTTTTATCCTCCGTGATACGAGTGTAGAAACAAATGGAAAAAATGAGCGCTCAACTGAAAAATATGGTTTATATAAGGATCCTGTAAAATAATTTTACTTAGAAAACATTTTGTGCTTTTGGCCAGCTACTACGCTCTTTAGAGAAAAAGTATGTAAAAATTAGGGATAAATAATGCTGATAACGATAAACAATGAATATATATATATATATATATATATATATATATATATATATATATATATATATAATATAGTGTGTGTGTGAGTATTATTTGATAAAAAACTATATAAAGTACTTTCTACACTACATTACGAAATTCATAAATTTAAAGATTCCATACTTTTAATGCGACCGTTTTAAATTAAAATACTTTAAGACAATGAGATAAAATAATAAAAATGGATCATGTAAATGAATTATTATTATTTTTAGACAGGATGTAATTCTTTATAGAAGTTATAATAACCATAAAGCTTGTTCAAGATACTTCATTGGGAATCCGTCATACTACTTCTATTGTCTTGCCCACTGGTACTTAAAGACTCTGAGTAGGTATATCATTCTTACAAATTCACCAAGAAATAATAAAAATCTTCAGGTACCTACATTTTCTGTCTTACAGTCAGAGCGATGGTCCGTATATCGTCAGATATGATAACGAAAGATAATCAATCATTTTTTTCATGAGCAAAATAATTTGTTTTATTCATTGATGTAGTCTATTCCACAGTCCATATAAATTATACAAGCACAAAAAAGAGAATGTTTATAAAATGATATAATGATGTTTAATTCTATTAGTATTGGAGGCATCAATTCACAATTTACATTAGTGATATGGAGAGAGGCCCATGAGAATAGATGGTTCCTTTTTAATGGTGATATTTTTTCTTTGGCCAACTGTATTTCAGTTTCATGGGTAAAATGGTGATTAGAGCAAAAAAAAAAGCAAATACAAATCGGCCAAACATGTTTAAAGGCATATTAAAAATCCAGTCACAAAGACCTCAATATATTTTATTTGTTGAATTTCGGTGATAATGGTGTTGACCTTAAGTTTCTCGTCTCCTCTGTACTGGGTTACATAAATATTTCGTCCTATTCCCTCTCCGTATTTTTCCACAAGTGATTCCGAAGTGGAATAAAAAAATTAGTGCATCAAAGTGCAGCTCAAGAAATGGGATCTCTAGTTTCCGAGTATTCGTTGCAGAAGCTGCACATACTTATCTGTCCTTGAAAAAACTGTTAAGGTTTTGAAGGATGAGATTCTTCTCTCTGAATTGATGTTCACACCTCAAACAGCTGAAAGTGAAGTGGTGTTTTACTCATAGAGATTTAAAGACATAGAGAGCTTATGGATTCTATAGAGAAATATGTCATATTGCCCAATATAAACAAATATTTATATCTCTATGATCAACTTACGATGACGTAGGTCAAATTACTTTGTTTATATTGGGCACATGCGACAGCTGAACGACGATGTGTCTCTGCTATTGGAAGGAATAAGCTCTCTATATCTTTATATCTCTATGGTTTTACTCCATATTACCAACTGCTTTTTTATTATTCTCTTTCATTTTCTTTCCAGCAATCATATTGCTGAAAGGGACCCCCCTTATGATTCAATACAATGAAAATCATTAAGAAGAATCTTGGACCTCCACAATAAGTTCTCTATTTCACAATACTTTGCCCTATGTCGCCGTCTGTGAGAGAACAGAGTCGAAAAGGAAAGAAGCCCTCCTCCATAAGGGTAAGCCGCATTATGAATTTATGGGATAAGAAGACCCATTTCCTATTAACACAAACTGTCCCAAGAGAAATAATTTGAGTGTATACTGTAAGGAGCTGTAAGAACCATTATAGTATATATATACAAGGTACCTTAAATGTGTGGCTGTATTTTCTCTTTCTCTCTCTCTCTCTACTTTGTAAAAGTGAGGAACCAACCAATGAATAGAAGAAGAGGGGGAAGAGAGGAAAGCCCTTCTAATAAATGCTACACGACACGAAAAAAAGAAAGAAAGAAAATAAACGAAGTCGATTATATATTTATAGAACCTTAATATGCTCATAATTTAAGAAAATAGGATGAAAAAGCCTTTGAGGAGAGTCTTTTAGAAGCTCTTTTGCTCTTCTTCTTCTTGTTGTTTTGTTAGTAGACAACAATATATATATATATATATATTACATATAAACAGAGAGAAATATATATATCCTCCCTTCTCTACACTTCTTTATTTATTTCCTCCTTAAAAAGTCCTTCTTGGGCAATAAAGTTTAAGAAGCAATGAAGCGTGGTTGAATTTGAAAAGTAAGTTTGTCAAAGAGGGCTTCTATACATACATATTGTATACGTATGTAGGTAAAATCCTTAATAATAATAATAAAATATTTTAATAGCCCTGCATTTCTTGGAACAATCTTTAAATTTTTTTATAGAGTGTAACTATTGGGAATGATTTAATAGTCGTTTGTGTTTAAGAAAGGATATCTTTGTGCTCACTATTGATAGGTTTTAAAAGTGTTACACCTTTAGAATTCTTGGGTTGTGTTGGAATATGTTTCATATCTTTAAGAATCTTTACTGCAAGTGCATATTGAAGATAATTTAATAGTTGAAGTGCTCGAAATGAGGATGTTTGAGCGTACTATTCATAAGCTAATCATCATATATTCACAACTAGTATTTTTTTGGGGTTGATTTGTATTCTATTTAGTCATTTCCGTGGCAATCTTTCATAAGCTAATTTTGTTCTTTTCAGCGAAGGCTTTATTCGAAAAAAATATATCTTATTAATTGAAATAGTTAAAGTAAAAAAAGAAAAAATCAACTCTCAGGTTCACCTTGTTCTGTGAGGGAAAAAAACAAAAATTGTATTTTATTATTTCTAGAACTAATCTCCCTTTTTTATTAATTATTATATTTTTTCGATAACAATTTCATTTATTATGAAAACTTAAAAATAAGATAGATTCTTAACAGCCCAAAGAAAAAACAATAGCTTTGATATAATACAGACGTTATATATGAGCAAAAAAGAAAATTGCGTTTATAGTAACATGTATAAACATATAAGTAAAAAATAATATCTTCTTCAAGATCTTTACTCCCCAAAACTTAAAAAATGTTATTTTATATCCAAAAGTTGCAATGTTTTAAGCCAATCAGATTATAAAGGAATAAGACAACTTATTGCCTTTTCTTTGCCTCTGATATCTTCTATTAGTTCTACTTTACCAACTTTTGTGATTTTATGCAAGTTAATGTCAAAATTCGGTTTCGGAAACTGAATGTACGAAAATCCTATATTATATATTATATATATATATATATATATATATATATAATATATATATATATATATATATAATATATGAGGACCCGACCTGGTACCCGGCCCGGCCAGGGTTCCGGCCCGGTGTCCTGTTGTTTTTAGACACCGGACCGTGACTCTTTCTTTCATAAGTCATTCATAAAGTGTCATTCTAAAAAAACGTCGTCACTTCAGAATATGGAAAGAAGAAAGATATATATTAAGTTCCGGCTTGAAAGTCCTGGCGAAAAAAGGTGTCCAAGTCGTTTCCTGATATATAATAATATATAATATTATATATATATAATGGATCAACCTTTTTTACACTCCTGATGACTCAAATTTATATATTGAACAACTATAGGTAGGTAAGAGCAATTCCAGTAACAATGACGGAGCAATAAAATATTATTTTATATACTTGTAAGGCACCTTTACTTTCATATTAAGAGGTTTAAACTATTTATATATGCCAGCCTTTTTTGGAAATAAATCTGACTTTGATTATAAAAAAACACATTCTGAATGACCTTTATAAGAAATAATTTTGAATAATCCATTGATCACATTTAATGCATATTTATTTAACATGAAATAAACAAAGAATAAGACATTACAATCAGCATTGCTTAGACCATGAAGTTTTATTATAAAATACAAACAAATGACATATTTTAAACTAAAATGTTTAATTATATTTTTTACACATTAACATCATTTTATATACATTTAATTATTTGTGCATGTATATTACTTTATGGACTGTTGAATAAAAAAATAACATATACCGGAGCAAGTAAATATATTTTAGTGTATTGAAACTCCATGACCTCATTAATTGAATATACGTTTATTCACTGCTATTGTTAAAAAAGTAGATTATGGATATTTATATTGCTTTGGTACATTTAAAAACCTGAAGAAGAGAAAATAGTCCTTTTAGAGACACGTTCTATAACATTCATATATCCATTTAAATAAGGTAGCTTGCAGAAGGGAATTTATCCCTTTTTTACCTTCTATGCCTTAGCATTTTGTTTACACAAAATAGCTGTTAAATGCCTTCTCTCTTTTTGCTATTTAACTTAACTATGATTGTTTGTATAGGGATTAAAAAAGCAACAACAACAAAAAGATAATGGATGCTATTATGAAGGCAGGAAAGGAGTTATGCTCCTCAGTTATTTGTTAGACAAGCAAATTCGCACCTTGGACCTGAGAGATAGAGATGCTCTAACTAACAACTTGCTCCTCTCCCTTCATTCCCCCCGAGGACACAAACTTTTATTTTGACAGATAATTACTGGGTTAATTACTAATTTTAGTCTCACTATTAAGTTGTTTGTTTGTCAACTGTCTTGTGGGCGTGCATACATGCATATCTATATTATGATTGTTGCTTTTGGTTCCGGAGAGGGGGAATCATTTGTGAGCCATGAGGCTACTAAAATGGAACTCTGGGGCAATTTTCTGTGAAAGGATAAATAAGAACGACACAAGATATTCTCACTCATCAAAACGTATATAGTTAAGATTACGATTCCTTTATTTATAAGGATGGTATTCTTAGTATGCAGTTGATGTTCGCCTACCAGCCACGAGTGATGCCTTTTTTCTTATTACCATGGGCTTCTTTTTACTTATATTCATTTTATTTTCTTCAATCAGTTTCTAGAACGGATTCTAATGTTTAGAGATGGAAAAAAGTTGTGTTTTTAGCGGAAAAGGAAAAGGGAAAAGAAAAAAAACAGTTGGTATTATGCGATAAGTTATCGATTCACTCGCGGCTGTTGAGGAGTAATATCAATTCAAGGGAAGAATACCATCCTTAGAACAAAAACTGTCTTTTTGATGGCTTCGATCAATGTTCATATATATATATATATATATATATATATATACACATATTTTATATACTAATATTGTAAAATGTAAGTAATTTAGACACGCATAGTGGTGGGCAGCATATAAATTGTAACATTTATATATACATATTATTAGGGCTGTCAACGAATATTCGTTGTTTGAATTCGAATAGTATCCCAAAAAAGCGAATTCGAACGTGAAAATTAATATTTGAATGTTAAAAACCACTTTTACTCTTTTCTTTAAAAAAACGCTGTCACTTTTTTTGGAAATTATTATTTTCTATAAAAAAAACGTCGTCACTTTCTTTGGAAATTATTTTCTAAAAAATCGAATTAGTTCGAATTCATGATTTTTTTTTCAACGAATATTCGAATGTCATTTTTGAGCAATTTTGACAGCCCTAATATTTATATACAGCCTTGCACGCATTCCACTTCTTTCCCCCTTCCGTTCATCGTTCCGTTCAATTCTTTCCGTTCCGCGGAACGCCGTCCAATTTTGCGTTCTGTTCAAAATTGAATTTCAAAAAATTCTCATAACAAGGCTCTATACTTTTCACTGCATCCTCGTATGTATCGGGTATAAAATTTTAAATCAGGCCCTAATAGTTTCGGTTTGAAGTTAGTTACCGCAATTAAAGTTCCGAAAACTTTACAAACTTCGATAATATATTTAAGATATAAAATACTTGAACTAGAGGCTCGGCCCGAAAATTAATATATTTTTTACCCGACCCAAAAATGTTACAATATGAAAAGTCAAACATGTAAAAATTCCACCCACACATGGTCCACCGAATTTCTCGGTCTATACTACGCATAATTATTGCTTTATCTGAGAATAATTACGAAAAGTTTATTTATTTACAATCTTAAGAATAACATTAGTTTATAAATTACACTATTTATTTGCTCCTAGAAGGAGCTGTTTTTCGAAATTTTCATCTCCTATCTTTTGCCTTGTCCTTCACAATAAAAGTTAAGATTTGGAGAAGAGTCTCTCCGAACTGGCACTGCTGGGAAGTATAACATTTTTATCGAATGAAATTCTTTTTAATCCTTTTATAAGCAATAATTGATTCCATTGCCTCAAACATATCGGTTAAGAAGTGATCAACCTCCTGCTTAGCTGAGTCAGTCTTCTTTGGCCTCTTGGCAAAGGAATAGCATTTATCTTCCGCTGCTGGTTCTTGCGAAAGTTGACTAGAAGGAAAATCTCCCAGTTCTTCGGCCTCTTCTAGTAGATAATTTCTTGCTAACTCTTGCTTTGTGATGTCTAAAAAGCCTACTTTGAACTCAGGGAGATATGCTGAAGCAATTAGCATCTCCCTTCGTTCAAAGTAGGCTCCAAATCTTCGTTTGATCCCAAAAGAGAATACATTAATTAACACCTTACAACTGGACACAACTTCCCTTTCCTTATTTTGGAGGTCAGAACGATAATGATCGAAAAGGATAACGAACAGAATAAATAAAGTTCTGTTTGTATCTAAATAATTACATTTAGGGACAGACAACAAACCTGATAAAAATGAATAATACATACTAAAATCGAGGTTGGGTAATTTCCTCTTGAATATTATTTGAACGGAACGCAAAAAGACAAATTTTAGTGTTCCGTTCAATTTCTTCCGTTCCAAGGAATGCCGTTCAATTTTACGTTCCGTTCACAACCCTGTATATATATATATATATATATATATATATATATATATATGGGTGACAGTTATGCCTTAAGACAGTACAGGGGTGTGCAGCGAATCTAGACTTTTTTTTTAGCAAGGAAACAAGATACTCATATCAAAGAACAAGACCTTTTAATTGACTTTTTCATATCACACAAATTTAAATGACTTTTCTCTTAATGTTCATTCAATCCAACTTCCTCCTTTCACAATAACAGCCTCCACACGGTGCCTGAACCTCCCAATGGCATGAGCCACCTGTTCCCTGGACAAGTTGGCCACTGCCTGGATGATGGCAGCTTTCAAGGAGTCCACAGTGTTGTGAGCACGCTTGTTAGTGTCCTTCTCAAGGACGCCCCACAAGTAGTAGTCGCAGGGGTTGATGTCAGGGCTGCTGGGGGCCAGAACTCCTTTGACCAGAACATATCGAGATTCTCTAAGCACCAGTTTTGCACTTGGGATCGGTCTGGAGTCTTTCTTTCCGGTGTTAGGAATCTTTCCTCGATGTCCTCCAACTCCTTGAAGGACTTGGCAATGCTGTTAACAGTAGCTTTGGGGAATTTGAAGAAGTCGATGATCTCCTTGGGCGCACGGCCGCAACGGAGCACCACAATAATGGCCGTCCTGCGCTCAAGTTCCGAGGACATTTTCAAGGTTTTTGTTATTAAACAAAGCTCATAGGATATACTAACCAGTTCATACATTTTTAAGCTTCTACCCTAACTGGTTTCTGAGATACAAGTACTCAAAGTTAGTCTAGATTCGCCTGCACACCCTTGTACATATCCTTGTGTTTGTTGTATCCAATTCTAGATTTTTCCTCTCTCTATCACCTGTATATTTTGAAAGACATATTTACATGTTTTTTACTGCTTCAGCCATCTTCAAGATTGAGAAACGTGAAAACTACCAAAGGGTACAAAGCTACAGGGTAATTGTGGAAGCCTTAAAACCCATGAAAGTGTCGAAATCAAATGTCTCTTACATCATACAGCGTTTTAAGGAGACAAATAGCTTCGCTGACAGACTTAAATCTTTGCAGACCAAAAATATTTCAGAAGCAATAAGCAGTCAATTCGGAAAATGGCATTCGATGTAGGAGTTAACCGTGAAGTGATGAGGAAAATAGTCAGCTCCTCAATGACGCGACTACGGACAAGAGGCTAGAAAGATCCAAGTTACTTAGAAACTGGCTCAAATCCTGTACATGAATTACCATTATCTGAACGGACGAAAGGTTTTCACCCTTTAACCCTAAGATGCATGAGTGACTGGACTCTACACTCTTCCATAAGTGGGTCAAAAATTACCCATGTTAGAATCAATGTGTTTTTATGCTATTTTTGTCAAGAATAATCACTTGTATAATATTTAGTATTATATTTAGGACCTCACAAAAATGATTTCATGTTTGAAATATCTTTATTTTTCACTTTTTAACATTTTTGAAAAAGGAAATTCCCCAGAAAAGCAATAGAAAAATGTGTCTTGCCTCATCACTGTATGCAGTTCAGACAAACTACCTGTAATACAAAAACTACATTTTCTTAAAATGAATAAAAGGTAAGTTAAAAATGTAAATTGCATTATATCAAGAACATGTTTTTGAGGAATACCTGGAATATGAAATATTAACAATTTTCATTACGAAGATATTTCAAGAAAACAACCTCACCGTGTCATTTTTGACCCACTTATGCATCTAAGGGTTAAGCCGCGTTCAACAGCTGGAACGATCGCTTTATGGCCAAAGACATCCAGTAAGTGCCTTTTAAGGACAATACTGTCTTCAAGCGCTAAAAGCCAGCTTCAGTCATGGTGTGGGCTAGCGTCACCATCTTTGGACGGAAAACTCCGCTTATCTTCATTCCAGAGGAGGCAAAGTTAATCAAAAGGTATACCCCAATATGATGATCAAGCAGGAATGGGAGGATATGTATTGCTTCCAGTTCAGGACTGGTGCCATTGTCCATTTGAGCACTTCTGGTCAAAAGATATGTGACCACCTTCCTCGCCAGACTTGAATCCTAGTGACTTTTTAATTTAGTCAATTCTGGAGGAAAATGCATGCACGAAAAGCCATAAGAATTTGGGGGCGCTGAAGGCCTGCTTGGAGGTGGCAAGGGCAGAAATTGGTCCGAAAGTCATCCGTAGTCATTTAAAAGAGGCTCATCGCTGTGGTGGTCACCAAAGGCAGATATATTGAATAATATATTATACAAATTTGCTTTTGAATATGTCCAATATTATTTGTTAAATTTATTTTGTATCTCAGCCATGTATTTATTGGTTGTAATTCATTTGAAATGTCCCAACACATAGTTGTCACTATATTATATATATATATATATATAGTGTTTGTGTGTGCTACTGTATGTATGCTCTGTTTTACCTATAAATGACTCTAATTATAGACCGGATAACTACGTGACATCCACCCACCGTTGTACACACCAATAAATTGGTTGCAATGGGAAGATGAGATTGGTAAGAGCTATAATAGATACTTATATTGATTTATACCATAAACCTACCTAAAGGTATTGATATTCTTTAACGGACTAATACGATCAACTACGACAAAAAAACACCAAGAAAGAAATGGATTTTTTATAATATAGCAAGAGGCAATTAATTAGAGGTGCGTTCATTGGTTAAGCATAAAAATGAAACACATAGTAATGGAGGGGGATGAGGGTAATGAAAGGATTTATAGCGTCATTATATAATTAGTTGGTTCGGTAGAGATGGATTCTCACGGGAATAAGGAAAACGGGGAGCCTTATTCATAATAATAAAAAGAAGAGACACGCGTGAGTTCAGAGCTCTGCTTTCTTGAAGGAGATCTCAGATATAACGTTTAATATTATTATTTTTTTTTTTTTGCCTATATGGTTCGATAGAATTGCATCCGATAGGATATAAATAAGCATTATAGCATTAAAATTAGTCTATCGAACCTAGGATCTTGTCAATGAGGTAGACCAAAAATGATCATCCCCTCTCGGGATTCGAACCTGCGCCCCCAACATTGAGAGTTGAACACGCCTTAACAAGCACGGCTATCGAGCTCCCTTTATATTTAAAAAATAACGATGAGGTTGCGTTATTAAAAAAGGATAAATATCAAAACATATTTTATAATTTATATTTTTCTGCAAATATGAACTTAAAGTTCTTATATACATGTTTATCCTTAAAAAAACATTTCTGAACACTCACTTTCCAAAATAAAAAATATTTTGTGAGAGATTCCGTGAATAACTAATCTTTTAACAAATATTTATTTAAACCCAAAAAAGATATCTTCTTGTTGTATGATGATTTAAAAATAAACTCAATTTTTTCGGCACACTAACGTGAAGAGGAATTCTTTTCATTTATAGGGTTTCTATGATGTCGCTTCCAGTATCATGGAATATGCTAGAGTTTGTAAATTAATTACTTTAGGAAGTGATGCGACAAATGATCGTGTTTGTTTCTTTTTCTTTTGACCTCAATATATATAAACCAATTATCTTAAGACATATTGAATTAATCCCTTCTTTTTTTGTATGTAGAACATTATATCAAGACTACAAAAATACTTACTCGAAAACTCCTAATATCTGAACATATTTGAAATAATTAGAGAACAAATTAAGTCTATTTGAAACTGTAGGTACTTAACCCATAGACAATGATTATATCATGAAACTGAAAAAAGTCGTACAAATAATACTTTAGTTAAAGTATGAAATTTAAAAAGAAAATTACAAATATTGATTGATTATTCTATATAGTATGAAATTTATTGTAAAAAATATCTCAGGGGCAAATAAATATTAGGCTATAATGATTCAAATTATTCAAAATACTAAATAATCAAACTATTTTGTATTACATATCTAATATTTGTTTGTGTTTAATTGTTTATTTATATCCTCAATTATTTTCTAAGCTTAGTTTTATTTTCGTTAAACTTTTTAAGCAACTATTCGTCTCCAATGACGTAAATCTTTTTTTTATTATTGAAATACAACTACTTTTCCGCAATTTAAAGGTTCTAGCGAGGGTGACCGTTATGAAATAATTATTCACACAAACGATTACATGTAAAATGTATACATAAATTTAAACAAAAACTTATATCTATATTTTTTTAATGTTTAGTTTGAAAAGATACAAATATTAATATTATAACAATGATCAAACTAATACGAGTTTTAAGATAAGTTATTTTATTATATATATATTTATTTCTAAACCTTTTGGTATATTTGATGGTCTTCTGTATTTTAAGATTCTTTTAGAAATATAGTTATATATATTTTGAAGAATGAACAATGTTTTGGACATTGAAGGACATGAAAAGGGGAAAAGTATTCTAAAAAGTTTGTTAATGTTATTTTTAACACAAATATCCCTTCTTATTATAGATTTTATAATTATATAAATCTTATTCAATTAAGTTCGTGCTGATCGGAAAAACTGTTTTTTTTTGTGCTTCTTTTCTAAATAAAAAGAGTAATCTTTATTGTGGTATATGTATATATTATCCGGCATTTTGCACTAATATTTTGTTTTGCATTTTTTAATATACTCAAAATTGTTGGTCCAAATAATATTTATAAAATAGAAAAAGTAACTCAGTAGCTTGAATAAAATAAATTATTTTTTTATAATTGCAAACCATGTTTTATTATGAAACCATGTTTATTATGAAATTGAAATAGAATATCAATTTATTTATATTCCTTATTTGTCGTTTTTATACATAATTCCAATTTCTTTTTTGCCGTTACTTCAAATAAAATTGACGGAAGTTTCTTTATTGAGGACACTAAACCTCATAACAAAAATAGGGTTCTTCCAAATGAGTTTAGGGGTGTCCAGAAGAAATGGACCAGGAAAATACAGCCTAGGAGGAAATGGACCGGGAAAGAATGGAACAAGGTAGAAAATGATGACTCATGGAAGAAATGGACCAAATACAAAGGTAGGCAAGTTTTTGAGTGGAATATATCTAAGTATTGTACAAATACTATTTCTCATATAAACTGAATAAATAATGACATAAAATGATATAATTTTTGCTATTTTAGATAAACATCTTCTTTTATGTCAAATGTAGCTCAAAATCACCCAAATTATTGTAAATAATATGTATTATCTTCAGGCTTGTGAGCGATCAGGGAAAAAAACAGCGATCCGATCAAAAATAGCGATCAGAAATTCTTTGCGATATAGCGATATAACGATCAGGGATTTTTCCGATCAGCGATCCGATAAATTTAATTGCGATCAACAAAATAATTACCTATGTAATACTAATTCTAAGTAAAATTTTAATGTATAAATATTTAAACCTTTATAAGTATTCATCTTTATATGGCAGTCCATAGCACCCACCAAAATTTAACCCCAGATAAATTAAGTATTATACCGATATAAATATACCTTTTTATATGAGCAATTGACACACCTGGTTTAACAATTTTCTTTATTTACAATATCCGACTATATCAAAAATTAAGTACATATAGAAAAAATATAAAGTTTGCACAGATCATTTTTCATTTGCCTATTTATTAGACATAAGTAGAAGTTGCTTCTCAAAATTTTCGTCACCCAGTCTCTGCCTAGTTCTCCTCAGAATCCACTTGGCCTTGGAGAACAAACGTTCGCTGCTTGAACTACTGTGAAGCACGAAATTATTCTTATGAAAGACCTTTTCATCCTCCGTAGGCTAATATTATGTCCAGCCTTTCCGAGTCATCAGCCAAGTACCGCTCTACTTCTTGTTTAGCTGTGTCAACCTTTTTACGACGTTTAGAAAAAATACATTCTTGCTGAACGTCTTGAGACAGCTGCTGGATAACTGGTCATCAAACGAGGCTGTCTCTTCTAGAATAAATCTTTTGGCTCTTTGTTGAATTTCTTCATTGAGAAATGTTACTTTGAATGAGGGCAGGGTATGTAAAAAACCCAAAATTTTGAAAAAAACCGGTTTAAAATCCCGGGTTTTAACCGTTTTTTTGAAAAAATTGGGTTTTTTACATACCCTGATTGAGGGAGATAAGCTGAACCGACCAACATCTCCATCATTTCACAAGCCCAAAACAACGACTTATCCATAGGCGCCTGTCTGTATATTTTAGGACAAAATATCAGAATGATTGTTTCTCATAGCCTATGAGCCCAACACTCAGGCTCCACATTAACAATGTTGCATATTTTAGACAGGAAATGCCAGAATAATGTTTCTCATAGCCTATGAGCTCCAAAACAATGACTTATCCATAGACGCCTGTCTGCATATTTTGGGACAAAAAATATATCAAGATAGCACCAACTGGCTTTTTCTATTATTGGCTGTCTGTATTTTGTGTTTTCTAAACAAATATTAGTCGCGGGAATGGATTTTGGTCAATGTGACAGCCAGTTAAGTTTTAAGAAATGTAGGGTTTGTCTCAAAAATCCTTATTACAAACCTTTTTTCTTTTTTAATTATTTTATACAAATTGATCGGATCGCTATTTTTAGTGATTTTCTTACGATCAAAAAGATATACAGATCAGGATCTTTTGCGATACTCCGATCACGATCAAATATCGCTATATCGCTATTGATCGCCGATCAGAAAAAACTCCGATCAACAAGCCTGATTATCTTAAATAACAACATACCGATGCCCCCCTCAGGCCCGCCCATCCCGCCGGGCCTGTCAGTATTCCTTGGTCAGTCAGAAACATTTTACCCAGGAAAAAAGACAATGAGACCGAGAAATCATACCAGTCATTGATTAAAAAATATTTAACTATCACTACGAAGCTCATGTTAAATAAAAGATTGCCTGCATTGGTGGATGCTACACGCCTGGTTAATATAATTTTTATCGTGAGTTTACGAACTCTACCATAATGACATTCTTCGACTTTTTCAAGTGGTCTGTATTTTTTTATATTAATTCCGTGAAGCAATGATCCCTCAACCCAATGTCATTTCAGAACTCATAACTTCATATGATAATACATTTGGTAATCCTGACTTTTGTCTCGAAAAAAAAAGAGGCTCATCTCTTTCGAGTGTAGGTAAAAAAGGAGGCGGTGCGAACAAGTGGAAGAACATTTAAAATAAGCACCAAATCTGCTAAAATAAATCAAAAAAATGGTTACCCAATAAATACCTACAACACTGTAGAAGGAGGAGCACTCCCTTTTCTTCTTTTTCCTCTTCTCCTACATTTTATTTTTCAAATTTCCCGCCTGAGAGTGTCTGTCGTCATTCCTCCTCCACCTCTGAGGTTCGCGCAACAATGGCTCCTCAGTAGATATCTTTCGTCGCCGTCCGCTTCCGGGTCCGCTTCGGAGCAGTATCGGTTTTTCGAGGGTCTTCCTTTGGAGGCTTTCTACATTGTTCTGAGTCACCTTCCTCTGGAGTCCGAGGGTAATCTGGGTTGAGCTCTGAGCGTCTGCGTGTCCTTGTGTCTGATTGGAGCCAGAGTGTGTCCTGTGTCGCGTGCTCAGGGAGAACTCCTTCCTTTTAGCGTTCTCTGTAGCGGGTCACGTCTCTCCTGGCCACCAAGGAGAGGATTCGCTTCATGAAATAGCGTTTCCACTCTTGTCTACTCAAGAGGAGGAAACAAAGAGGGACGGACATGGTAAGGGACACAAAAAACAACAAGGAGAGAGCCTCCAAAAGACAGACATGAAGGATGAATCATACCAAATATCCAGAAAACGGTCCCTAAACGGGCCTTAGAGGCCGTTATTCCACTGGAAGAACGTACACCTCAAATGAACCTGAAACAAGAGTTCTCATCTTAATGAAACGATAATCAAAATAATAATAATGGTCCAAGACGAAGTCCAAGAAATAATTGGGTTATCTTGGTTATATATATAACCTTAAAACCCCACTTAATTATTATAAAAACGTATACTTCTTTAGCAGGCTTGTGAACGGAACGCAAAATTGAACGGCGTTCAGCTGAACGGAACACTAAACGGAACGCAATTTTTTTTGAACGCTGAAGTGGACGCAAAAGAATTTTTTTGCGTTCAGCGTTCAATTTTTCAATCATTTCAATGTAGTTTTGATTTGATATTTTTTTTCTGGGATATAAACAAGGGAATTTTTCTAAATACTCTTTTCTATTACAAAAAAAACATCACCTTTTTTCAGAAATTCTTAAAAAAAAAAAAAACGTCTTCACTATTTTTGGAAGATTCTTTTCTAAAAAAAAAAAACGTCATCACTTTTTTTCTAAATAAAGTCGTCACTATTTGGGAAATTATTAACTAAAAAACCCTCATATGTTGTGAATATAGACGTCCTGCGGACTCCAGGTTGGGACCCATGGGTTATATCCAGTCAACAAATTTATATCATTGAAAATCGGTTCAGGCTCATTTTTATTATAAAAACCCTAAATAGCACTTCCATTTTTCAAAATTACACATTGTTATTTTTAAAGAATATTTTAACGCAAAAGAGTCAAGTACTTATATAACTTAGCATTTTCTACTAGTCCTCCATTTCCATCTCCTTCATCATTTCCAACTCCCGTAATTTTGTTTTTCTCTCCTGACTTTTGTCTACTCCCAATTTAATATACTCTCTTCGAGAGCAGTCCAAAATTAATTTAAGTGCGAAGGATGGCGACTTTATTTTCGATTCTTTCAACTTGACCAAATATTCACAATTATGCTATTAAATTTTTCTTCCGTAGCCCTGTCACTCAAAAGTGATGTATTTAAGTGCCATTGTTGCTTGGAATGCTTTATTGCCGGTTGCAATATCAACATGATCGGGTTATGATATGATGTTTAGTATTAGAAGCTTATTTCTGTTATATTTGGAATTATATTATTTGAAACAAAAAATAATCCAGTCTGCATACAGCAGACTTTAAGTACAATATTGAAAAACGATACGGATTATATTAAAACCTTAATGATGATGATAGACATCGTTTGGAACGTGATATAGATCAAGGGGAAATTACTCTCCTACATTGAAAAATACAACAAAAATATAAAGACCAGGTCCCGACAATTTTCCGATGGATTTTTATAAAAAAATATTCTGCTCTCTTGCACCTCTTCTTGAGAAAGTATACAACGAGGCTCATTTGTACGGCTATTTTGAAGAAACAATCTATTGGAAAACTGGTTTTCATCCCTAAAAGAGGAAAAGATAGTAGATTTATTGAAAATTGTTGACTTTGACATTGCTAACTCTTCATATAAGATTTATTGTGGCATCTTGGCAGAAAGATTCAAGGGTTTTATTCCACATTTACTTCACAATCACAAAAAGGTTTTATTAGGGAGGGTTATGGAGGATAGTAGAAACAAACAAACGACTCGATTGTAAAAGCACAAAGCCAGAACTTCAATTCAGCGTTTAGTCGAGATCGATTTATGAAAGCTTTTGATTGCATCTCACATCAATGGTTAATAAAATGCTTAAAGCGCACGGATTCGGTGCAGATTTTATAAGAATGATTGGTACAAGTTTAGCAATCTTTTTACTTTTATGAAAAACTAAATTTTAAGTTCCATGTGAGTAGAGGCTGTAGGAAGGAAATCCTCTTTCCCTATTTTATTTATCATTGCCATAAATCCTTTATTGCTTCGCTAAATTATAACTGCAAAATTAAGGGCGTCGGAACAGGTGTAGGAGAATTAAAAGTAGAGGCCTTTGCCGACGATGTGTTAATTTAATATTCACAGGAAATGAGGAGGAAAATTTGTTCTTCATTTTATCAATCTATAAATGTTTTAAAAGATTATGGGAAAGATTCAGGGCTCCAATTAATTTAAAAAAATCAAGTATATTAGCCAATTTTAGCATTACCTTTGATATGAAAGGAATTCAAGTGACAAAATCAATGAAAATACTGGGTACGTATATGGGTGTGAGTGGAATTGATATTGAAGAAAACTATAAAGAGATAGTGTCGAGGATACGTCATGGTATGAGGAGGTTTGGTGTATTCTTAAAAAAATATAGCGGAGAA
>CP045896.1:8533104-8547433 GCA_013387185.1 Caligus rogercresseyi
GCGAGTAGATTTAATTTTTTAATCAGAGGAGAGTGTTTCGAATCAAAAGTGAAACGACAGAACCATAAAACTGTGGACATCTCCATTTTGCCAGTTACAGGTTTGAGATGTCATGGCTTACCTATCTAATGATTATTATGTTAATTATCTGTTTGGATAAAAGAAATATACACTTACTGACTGGACTCTGCCGGTGTCAACATCATGTTATTAATTGCCTTCTGATTCACGTGTAGCATCATGGTGCCTCTACATGGTGATCCCGACGTGATCTGAAACACACAGCTTCGATTTGGAGTCACATTGACATTGGTGATCCACATGGAATCAGAAGGCAAGAAAATAACATGATGTTGACATTTTATTTGATGTTGCTATTTTTACATATTTGGGTGCAAATTGTAGATATGATTTTTATATGAATTCCAAATTAGTTTTTATTTTTTAGATATGTGAAAATATGCAAGTAAAAATTATAGTTCTAAATTTCTTATAAAGTGGACAAAAATGAAAAATTAATTATCCTATATATGTATATATAATATACAAATTTATTCGACCTCCTTTGTAAATACATTTACAATTACGCCCAAATATTGTCAAATAGTAAATAGTATAAGACCTTAGAGGCGATTGAATGGCGAAAAACATGTGTCTATACATAACTTTTGAGTCAGGTTGGGTGTATAATCGATATATATATATAATATATTGCATAAATAATAATAAACTTCCGATCATATTTCCTTTGTCCAGTAATATTTAAGAAGAAGAAGAATCTATCAATAAACCAAAAAAACTGATATTTGCAGTTTCGGAATACAAAAAAGGTTTTGTATCTCCACTGTGGTATGTTTAAAGAAAGATTGATTCGTTCTTGAATCGTGTTATAATTTTCTTCCATTTATATAAATTATAACTCGCTTAAAGCAACGATAGACCATATATGACAAAAATACTTTACTGCGAATTAAAATTGAGGATCCGTTAATATTACTGAGTATTCCAAGAATCAAAATGTTTTAAGGCCCCTCTACCTATACTACCTCTATTCATTCGGATCAAATATACTTCCCAAGATCGTATATATTATATATATATATATACTCAAAATAAAAGTGACCTTTTTAGCTCTTCTTAGTAAACTTGGTCGAAGCCCATAACTTCATTGAGAAAATAAAGGCGATACGATCTGTGATAAACAGTGGCGTTTCATAAGAAATTTGAGGCACTTGACATTATAATAATATGAGGTAATGAGTCTGGTGATCCTATAATTGGTTGCGGAAAATTGCGTACCTTTATCCCTAAGGTAGAACCGCCTATGTGTCAGCTATTTTTGGCAAAAGATATTTGGGGAGTTGGAACATAACCCCTTTAAATTTTGCCTACCGGGGATTTAATGACGTCCACCGGTAAGAGGAAGTATAACATTGATTATGTTATTCTTCCCGCTAACGTCATCAAAAATTATTGCTAAAGCAAATTTTATACGTCATAACTAATATTAAGATGCATGACGTTTATACGACAATAATTAAAGGTATCTGGTATACAACTTGACCGGATCTTTGTTTTCCACTACTATTTTCTCACATCGTCTTGACACTATAGTTATTCTTGATTCAACAAATCCTAATCGCTAAGTATTGAACGTTTAAAACAGAACATGCCTACCCTATCCAAGGAATACTATAACTACATTGTATGGTGACTCTTTACCTAAGTAGGTACTTCCTTTTCAGTATTTATGCATTCCTTATTGAAACGTAGTGTATTTCAACATCGATGATTTTTCTCGAAATTGATCTCTATTAAAAGTAATTGACTGAGGTTAGTTTAAGTTATATATTGAATATTTTAATTTAATAAGAATATGAAGCACTCAAAGAGATAAAATGTAATATTACATTAACATAGATATTAAATAAGTTGAATTTAGATGACCTGCTTATGTATTGATTTCCTGGTGCGCGAAAAAAGAAACCCTTCCATATAGTTTCTGTTTTCCTTGCCCTATCCATAGAAGTATAAAACATAGAGAGCTTATTGGATTATTCATGGAAAAACGTCATATTGCCCAATATAAACAAATATATTATATCTCTATGATCAGCTTACGATGACGTAGATCAAATTACTTTGTTTAGTTGGGCACAGGCAACAGCAGAACGATGTTTCTCTGCTATTGAAGGGAATAAACTCTCTATATTTTTATGGCCCTATCATATATTAATCTTTTAATGACGTCACGTACAATGTTTCTACTATTTATTTTGTCTGATAGAAGACATTGTTTGTTTTTTCCCTCTCTCTGGTTCTCTCAAGAGCACATGGTCCCATGGGTCCTTCAAAAACCGCGGGTTTTCATATTTATCCTCCAAACAAAACATGTTTTTCATATTTATCAACAGAAGGAATATGTGAGGAACACACTTATTCGTCTAAGGTAAGCGTGTACTACTATCTACATGATCTTGTTGACTCAGTTCTCTTCATTGAATTTTTTTTCTTCTCTTTCGTAGTTTTCTTTATAATCCAGAGGGCTGGAAAGGAATAAATCCTTCTTCATTTTGTCTAAGTGCTCCTCCGTCGTCTTGCAGTTTGATCCTTTTTTTCCTCCCTCCATCGAATTAAGAATGAATATTTAAAAATAAATATCTATATTTTTTTTCACCATCATCATCATCTTGTAATGGAAGTTGCTTATAATCCGATAGAGGGAATTGATATCTCTTTTATGTGTACTCCTATTTTACATAATCACTTAAAAATACTAAGATTTTTGTGAAAGAGATATTCATGAATAATAATAACCAAATGTTTTATTAACACCGCTTTTCCCTCCCACTTTCAATGCTATTTAAAGATTTGAACATAATATCACACTGATTATATTTCCTTTTGATTATTTTATTAATATAAGAATATGTTTAATTTTATTTAAGACCATAGTCTTAGCATATACTTATACGAAAGTCCTAGGAATGGTCGATTACTGCGATGAAAAGTCTTTCCATTATAATGTCAAAACATATACATCAGTTTGGGATAGCACAAAACATTTGTCATTGTGCGGATGAGTTTCAAGATTAGCATGAGGCTACTGCCAGTTGCCTCATTTTACGCCTGAAGCTGATCCGCTGTATTGTCTAATAAAAAATTGTGCAATGTATGAAAGGATTGTCCTTAGACACAAGTTTTCTCCGATGGCAGACTGTGGGACACTTCCAATCTGTTCTTGGACTCCGGAAAAATCATTTGATGAGTTTATTGTTGGTAAAAGCTGCTTATCGGCAGATCAAGAGGGATATTTGAATGGGGAATATAATCGGATTTGATAGGTATTTGTTGTTTTATATCAAGCCTTACAAATCTCAAAATTTCCTTATATCTGTTGCATGACATTGTATCTTATGCAGCAAGTTGTGGACCAAATTTGTTAAACAGATTGGTCAACTTTTTGCAGGACGTAATGCCTATTAGATTTGTATGTCTATTAGTTGATATATATTTTCTGGCTTCAATCTTCATTTTTTGTGCATTTTACAATGTGATGAATTATATGTCATTCAATGCGTTCAATTGATTGTCTAAAGCCATTGTAGCGTTCAAACAGTATTGTCTTTACATACGTATTCTGATTATGAGTATACATGTTCCGGTTTACTTCATATCCATACTCAGAATCATCACGACTACCTTATTTTAATGGGGCAATATTCATCATCACTGTCACAATCAGGCTCGTCTAACGGTGTTGATTGTATTATATTTCAAATTTGTATATCTGCCTCTTTCGAGATAGAGTGGCATCAGAGAGTTCAGTCTACTCATAGGATGCGTGCTATTCGTTTAAAGACTAGTCATTGCAACTACCATTTAAAGCGAGCACAGCAGGTCAACCAGTCAGCAAATATCCATAGTTTGGAGACGCAAAAACAGGCAAAAAAGTGATACCAAGGTCGTTTGTCTAAAAAACTTTTAATATTCTAATATTTAATTATAAAAATATAGAGCTTGAAAGTCGAACTAACGTTATTCGGTTCAAACTTTCACACTATGATCTATAACCACCAATTTTATAGGGGGTTTAACATCTGATATTAGAAAATATTTCTTTCGTTGAGCCTGAAGTGTAATTAATTCCCATATATAGGCAATATTCCAATAGACTATTTTAAGGATTTGGACATTGATCGAACCCATACGAAGAGACACTTAATACTCTTTCGGATAAAACTATCATCCCATAATAAAGATAACTCCTCAATATCAAAAAGTAAAGGGATGTTTGATTTCGTAATGTCAAGGACAATTTTATCATTGGCACTCCTTTTCTTGTAACCAATCACATTCTAGAGAAAAATCCCTTTGTTTTGTCCTTAAATATAATGAAAGTTACTTTTTATCATTCAAATTATTCAAAAGAATATTGGGATTTGTTGTATATCTATTTATTAGTGTATTTGTATATAACAAGGGATTTCCGGAAGAAATGGCAAAATGCAATTGATTTCAGTGGAAACAGTCAGGTTTGAAGGAGGTAATTATTTATATGGAAGCAATGACTTAATGTCAAGATAATGACTTAGATAATCCAATATTATTTAATAGTATTTTACTACTTTTGAAGATCTTGGGGACTCATAATAAACCATTTATGGAAGAAATTCCATCAATTACAAGAATCGATTAGTAATATTAATTACATACTTTAAAGGTATATATGAAATTGAAACATAGAAGATTGCAGTAATTTATGATATTGATACGTTTTCAAATTTCTTCTTTTTCTGAATTGAATGGGTTCCTGTATTTTTTTTACAAATTTATGTTTATATCATTTTCCTTCAATATCATGACAAAGAAAATGTAAATTTTAGTCATTTTATGTAGTTTCCAAAGTCCTGAGTTTTCGTAGAATATTTACATGTTGGTCAGGAAGCCCCAAGGTTTTGCTGAATATTATTTTTATATAATTGTTCCGTATGGAACTTATGTAGGTGTTGTGCATTTCAAAAATAAGTAGAAACATTAGCTTTCGTTCCATACTCTTTTGATACTTTAATAAAGATAAAGTTGGGTATTTGAAATGATCACTAGAGACATGTATTTCGTTGAATATTCTTTTAATATTATAGTTCATAATAAAGGTAATATAATTATACTTCAAAATAATAATCATCATCATTACAATAATGATTATAATATTAATAATCATCATAATTAGGTTTCTAGTTGTTGTCTTCTCTTATTTTCGATGTATACTATCTGATTAATGGCGTTGAGCGTGAGGAGGTACCTCCTCCGGGCTTGACCTCCTTGGCCTCTGAGGAGGCCGCCATGGCAGAGTGTAGCAGATAGGAGGCCAGGTTGCTGCTACTGCTGCCTCCGTGCGCCGGCGAGGACAGGGCTTCGGAGCTGGTGTTGTGTTGAAGGCCTCCAACGCCGAAGAAGGGAAAAGGGTAAAATCCCGGAAGATCCGAGGGAGATCCGGGAGGAAACAAGGAGGAATATGAGGAGCACAGCCCGGGGTTGGCGCTTGGCGGAGGAGGAGGCAGAGAGCCACAGTTGACGTCCATCCCGGGATTCTGCTTCTTCCATTTTGTTCGACGGTTTTGAAACCATATTTTGACCTGAGATATAAGAGAATAAAAAATACTGTTGTAAGGGTGTTTATTTGAAAAGAAATCGCATAATGTTCGGGGTTGGGTAATGCATTTCTGCCTTCAATTTATTACACTACATTTATATGCATTTCAAAAAAATCGTAGGACGGTTAAGATATATACATTTATTTGTCAACTGTTGTTTGATGATGATAACGTTTCTTTAGTTCGATATATATATATATATATATATATATATATATATATATATATATATATATATAGATATATATATCAATAATATATATAGATATATTATATATATATAATTATATATATATATCATATATAATATATATATATATATATATATATATTATATATATATATATATATTATATATATATATATATATATGAAGCACACATTTTCACAAACTTTAATGTTGGGTATATTTCCCATTGAAAATACATTTTTTGATGTAGATTAACCGCCCTTGATGGTTCATTGATACAATGCATATTGGCATAATAAAAAATGGCCATTGCTAATTCAGGCCGTACATGAATGGGAGTATTTTTATAAGTTACGTAACTGGAATATCAAAGTAAATTATAACTTGATATAAATTAGCAGTTTTTGGCAAGACAAATCAACAAGACACTAGTGAATAGCATCACATTGGACTTTAAAACAATTATAGAGAATAATCTATAAGAATTGTTAAAAACCAAAAAGTTGCTTCGAGTTTTGTTTACTCTCGGGAAACTTTCATTCCAAATTCATATTTTATCCCACACTAATACATCACAGCTATTTGTGTTTTAGAATATTGGGCCAAAAGAATCTTTTATGTAACCGTTGAATTCCTCATAGAATTAATGAAAAATAAGAAGTAATGTCCCGTATCATCCTTACCTGTGTCTCTGTCAGATTAAGACTGAGTGCGAGATTAAGCCTCTCACAAACGGACAGATATCGCGTGGTTTTAAACTTGTTCTCCAGAGAAACCAATGCTCATAGGTGAAGGCCGTTCGCGCTCTTCGCGGTTTGGAGGACTTGGAGTCTTTCTTTTTACTTTTTTTGCTCCCCCCACATCCCCAGAGTTTCCTAGAGGAGTTGTAGAAGAGCTCTCGGACTCATCCTCGGATATCACATCCAAAGAGATGAAGAGCCTTAAAACAAAAACAAAGATACTTTGAAGGAACAAACAGGATTTATAATATATAAAGCTTTTAAAGAACCAAAAACTTTTGATTTGTAAGGGGAAGGGGACAAATTATGATATATGTATGAGAATGATAAGAGTAAATCAGTTGTACAAAGAGACTTATAAGAATTCACAAAGATGTATTTATAATATGTACAACTTCTAAATATAAAAAGGCAAGCTTTATTTTTGGTTTGCATGTTAAAAAAAGGGATAAATAATTATATTATTAAGAATAAGTTTAGTTCATTATGCTAATGTGTCCCCTTTTTAATTAGTAAATTACTAAATGTAGTATATGTCGAAAGCAAACAAATGTGATGATGATGATGATATGCAAGAAGAAAGAATAAATATTTATTTCTTTATTAAAAATACTTTCTTAAAGTAGAAGAAGAAGAAAAAAGTTTTTTTAAGCTCTTAATGGAAAGTTATGTGTGTTTTCTTTGTGTGTAGAGTTTTTAACCAAGTTTTATTTAGATATTTTAAAACATATTAAAACCTTACTTTCCGCCTGTTGATTTCTTACCTTCTTCGTCAGATGAGTCCTTAAGAGCCTCATCATCTTCCTTGTCTTCCGGTCCGAATTTCCCGGGTGCAAGAATGTTTTCTACGGAGAATGCTAGGCTTCGACTGCTCTTGAAGGATCGGAGGGAGAAGGGGAAGTGTCCCGGAGTGCCTTCGGAGGACACTCGGGAGTCCAGGAGATGCTTTTGGAAGAGTGGGAAGAAGTGTTGCTACTATTGTTGTAGAGGCTTGGAGCTGGGTTTCTTCTAAGGAGGAAATGTCCTCGACATCGATGTCGTGTTCTTCCTCAAGTTCCCATCACACCTGACCTTTTCCCCCAGAGAAAAGCTTGAAAACAAATCTGTTCGGGGACGAAGCAAGGCGTCGAAGTGCCGCATCTTTGAACTATCGTTGTGTTGTTGTTGTTATTAATATTTATATTATTGTTATTCGGGGATGAACATTTGTTAGTCGGCTCTACTTCATTTTATTGCTGGACTCCTCCATGTCGAAGCTCTACTCGAACTCTCACCATTCGGACAACTAAACCCTGAACAATATAACTTTGCGGAGAAAAATAAATATAATATTTTTTTCTGCCAAAGAGAGGGAATATTTTCCCCTCTTCTCCCCTCTGATTGGTCGAGGGAGTTTTCCCTCTTTGCTTTCTAATTGGATGTTACCCAACCCGGAGGAAGAACGATATTCCCCTGCGCATATGTATCGCTAGCTTCTCTCAGGCGCGAGCGTTTTTTTTTCTTTTTGGAGAGGAATATCTTATCCTATTCCTTCTTACTGCTCTATCTTAATTAAGAAGGTGCATGCAACAAGGCGAGGGAAGGAAATAAGCGACCCACCGCACTCCACACCTCTGAATTCATTGAGAAATCCGTCAGATGTTACAGATAATGTGGTGTGTGTGTGAAAACTTTAGTAATCTTGAACATAAAAATTTAAATCTGTCAAAAGAAGTTTTCCTTGATTTTTGTTTACTGAATATGCCGGAGGATAATCTCTCTCTCTATCCCTTTTACTCTTTTAAGAATGTAGGGTTGTCTATGTGTGTCCTTATTTTAGAGAATACAAATGCTGGCCTCCCCCCAAGTTAATTATATATACATAACTCTTAGTCTTTAGAGAAGATGAATAAAAACATGGTGGGATACCTTACCCCCTCTCTTTTTGAGAAGCCCAGACAGACTTTCAGAACTTATTTTCTTTTCTCTTCCCTAAGAGACACAATGGAAAGGGAGAAAAATCCTTATTTACCTATATGTACAAACCATCTTACCTATATATATATCTATATATAGTATATATATATATATATATATATATATATATTAGGGTTGTTCTTATTTTTCAAATGTTTGAAATGTTAGCAACATTGTGGATTTTCTGTTTCTTGGTGATAAAAAGAAGAAGAACATAAAAGTTTGAACAAAATCGTCAACATTACGAGGTCGCGCAACGAGGTCAAGTTTTAAAAATTTAGTAAAATTTATATGTCCGCAAATTTTTCAAAATGGTGGACGTTACAAACTTCAATAATAATTATTAATTTAAAGGAAATCTAATTTACTACCAGACGTAGTTTGATGTTTTTTAATAAAACAAGTTTTCAGTAAAAACAAAGAAAAAAATGGAGTGTGTATTGTTAGCTTATTTCATAGCTTTTTTGTATCAATAACTTCACTCGCCTGTAGAAGATGACTTGTTTGCTTCAGAGTAAAATATACTTTTAAGTTTAGTAAAACTTTAGATGATAAATCCAAAATGACCTTGGTTGCATTCTATCAATTCAGAATTCAGTACAATCTGAGTTTACATCATATGATTCAGAGCCGGTATTGACCTATAAGAAATCGATTATGCTAAAAAAACATCATGTGTTTCTTAGATTTGCGTCAAGGTATCCTCTCAAAATTTTACTTTGTCTCTGACGCATTATAATCCATTATATGCGTCGTTTTGTACGCGAAATAGGCTTTTTTAATGTACATATAACTCTCTACTTATAAATGACATGATTTAGTATACCAAAATATAAAACTGGTTAACCAAGCTTTCATTTGATATGTTTGGTGTTTCTAAAAATCGCTATACTTTAAGAAATATAAGCAAATGCGTACTCTCCCCCAAAAATTGATCTTTTGATATGAGAATATACGATTACCATATGGTAACGGCTGTTTGTGTTACCTGGATAGGAAGAAAAAAAAGAGGGAGAGAAGTGAGGCAAAATAACTCTTCCCTTCTCTTTCTATCCAGGCAACCACTAACAGCCGTTACCATTGTAAGTTGATTTGACAGTCCTAGGTTGTCATGATTTGGATTGTAGAACCTGAGGGCCAATATACAATGGGATTGAAGCTCCCATATAGCAATATTGTGATTACCAGAACCCAATTTTCCATTTGAAGTATATGTGACAGCTTCAGGCTGCATAATTATGGATGTAGAACCCGAGGGCCAAGTGGCACTTGGCTTGAAGCTCCCATATAGCAATATGTGATTACCAGAACCCAATTTTCTATTTGAAGTAGATGTGACAGCTTCAGGCTGTTAATTATGGATTGTAGAATCCGAAAGGCCACGTTGGCACTTGGCTTGAAGCTCCCATATAGCAATTTTATGATTACCAGAACCTAATGTTCCATTGAATATCAATTTGGTATCCCAGGCTGCCAAAATTGTATTGACCGATAAAGCCCCAAGACCAATAAACACTTATTTGAAACACCCTTAAGGCATAATGTTGCCTCACCCTGGACCCGATTTTCTATTGGCGTTAGCTTTGACCTTCAATACTGCCATGATTGTAACTTATGGTAAAAATCACACGCGGAACGTTTGGGAATGTTGTTGTGCCCAAACTATTATAATTGTCGCTTATAGAACTCTACAGCCCATTTTGTGTTCAACCAAATATGACATAATTATGGCATCTTGATGTTTATTGGAAGGTAACTTTGTTGCTCAAATTGCTGTAATTGAGACGAACATGACCTGAGGGCCTATGACGCATGGTTTGAAGCCCCAATATGGCATAACTAATGGCTAATGGAACCTAAGGGTTAATTCACGAGGAATTTTTACAAATATGTATGTTGTAGAAACTATAATTTTAGTCTTTGAAATCCGATGTTCTAAATGACCACACGAATTATTAAACATATATACTTTTAGTAGTAGGTACATATATTTAAAAAAAATCGTATTTCGTCTATTGTAGAGAAACATATTTATAATAGCAAAACTTTTGTAAGGCCTAAGGGCGTAATATATTTAATTTATAGTATATCGTTGTGTTTGAATTAAAATTCCCTTATTATGGAACAAAATGACATATTTTGATTGTTTTATAAATGTTTATTGGTTGTTTGTGGACTGTTGAATAATAAATGTCTGACAAATTGTTTTTAGTATACTGAAGAGACTAAACGAAAATAAATGATATTAGTGCAACCAATAATTTACAGATGTATATAACTCTGACTAGCTACATTATTCATACCTCTATGAAGTTTTAAAAAAACTACTAACTGAATAATCAAAAATATATAAGATGGCTTCGATAGAAAGGTTATGGGGTAATATTACTCCTTATATTACGTCACAATTTTGATTCTATGGATCATCTACACTACGCTTTAAGGTCCCATAAACCTATATATTGAGTACGAAATTCCAAGTCAGATCTACTTTGAACTTGTCAAATACTTTAAGAAGAATTTCAACTCTTTTTATCAACTACACCACGAGTTGGCTTCTAGGGTAAAGTTATGTCGTCCAAGTTAAAGGTCAATCAGATGTTTGGATTCATGGAATTAACAACGAATCCGCTTATATTTTCGCATTAAATCAAACTATAAGTCTTCAATAGCGGCCATGACGAGCAGGTGTGTTGGGGATATTAAAAATAATAATAGTTCTTGCAAATGGATAGCTGTTAGGTTGAGCTATTTTTTTTTTTAATCCTATTAAGACTTTATTGAATTTAGCGTAAATGCATAATACAAATATAAATAAACATTATAGTTAAAATTATACACTAAATAAAGTCAATAAAAAACATTTAAACGCTCACATAAAAGTACAATAAACTTAATAATACAAAGTTGAAATTAATGGACAATAAAATACATTAACGTGATTTGGAATAATAAGAGTCCTTTAATTTAAAACTAGACTTTTTTTGTTAAAATCGTATTAAAACTTCAGATGATGAGAAGTCCTCTCGGAACAGGAGGGAAGTACGAACGATGTCACTCGCAAATCTATTTCATACTTCTTTTTCGAAACATTTCCATTGGGACCTGATATGGATTTGAGATAATCGTCGATGACAATAATTAAACGCTGTCCGTGTGCGAGATAATGGAGTAGCATGGTTAGTTATCGGTCGAAGATTTTGGTTAACAAAGGATTAAAAAATATTTAGTTTTAATCTATGAAAGATATAAGTCATTATTTCCGTGTGTCGATTCCGTATAATGCGCAAAATATGATTAATATTTGAGTATAAAGAAACTATTTCGAACAATTCTCTTAATGTCTATGATTTTTGTTATTGTTTCTGTTAATATTATAGATGTACATTTGAGCAAGATATACGTGAGATAAATTGTCAATTATATGTTATGTGTGAGAAATTAACTTACAATGTCCAGCCAGTATTTTTATCTCCAAGATACTTTAATACTAAATATTACCTTTTAACAAAAATACAAATCTTGTATTTCAGTTCTTAAATAATAGTCGGAGTAATTTGTATAAAATGCTTAAGAAGAAATTTTAGTCAGCAATTTTAGAGGCTTTATTTATTCTAGTCGAGTTACATATAGAAAAAAATGTAGACAGATAATTTAGATTAATAAAATGCTGGAAAGAATTGATTCCAATTAGCTGGGGAATTTCCAACACACTGCTTCTATATATTCGGAAGGACAGGCAAAATCAATTTTTATTATAATTATGGCAGAAATTTAATTTATATTTGACGAAGACTTTTATATTCCATTCCGATATGCGTCAAAGTTCATTAGTGCAAATGCATGTAAGCTCCTTTGCCATCTTGTATTAACTTAGTAATATGGTAGGTTTTTATGTATCTTTTGAAAACGATTTGATTAGCCTGCATTGTTTTAAGTAAACGTCAAATAAAGATATTCCTTTAATGTCCTTGATGATATTTTAAAAGCACAAAAAATGTCAATAAAATCTGTCAATAATAAATCTGATCTAAGATCAATAGGATTTCTATGCATACTGATCATCCTGCTTAACTTCTATTACCCCATGCTATAATATTTAGCACATGTGAGTTAAATCTTAATTGAATATCAAAATAAAGCCATCTTCAACTTTTTAGACCTAGAAGATACTTGAGTGCGATATTCTATATTAAACAATACCAAAACAATATTTCTTAGTGTTACACAAGGGCGTTAATATAATTTTATTGAAACAAACATACATTCAACATCGAAACAGCAATTTCATCAAATACATAGATTTTTTGTCTATTTCATTCGATAGAATTGCATCCTTGTGGATATAAATAAGCAATCTAGTGTGTAAATTAGTCTATCGAATCTAGAAGATTAGAATGGGGTTGACGAAAATTGGCTTTACCCTCTCGGGATTCGTACCAACTCTTACAAATTGAGAGTTGAACTTCGCCTTAACACACTGAGCTATTTGTTAGTTATCATCAGTTTGGAGAAATCTTTGAAACAACTTGGGCAGCTCTCGACAATGGAAGTAATTCATTTATCCGCCTTATATCGAATAAAAATCTACAATTGCAATGGTTGCAATCTACTGTTGCAATGGTCAAATAACACTTTTTTTTAAACATCAATTTACTTTGGAGGAAATCATGGACTCTTGTGAAGAAGATGAGGAAACGCCAGCCCACTTGTGGCTGCACAATGCGGGAAATGCGCTGATTGGCAGCGGTCGCACAAATAAAATGCTATCCTTGGAGGATCACCTGATAAAAATATATAAATGAAGTAAATATCAGTTATTTAATAATAAAGCTCATTGCTCTTAGGTAGACCTCTACCGGCTGATACCAGATTAAGTTCTGGTGTGGTGGGGCTTCTCTAGGAGTAAAACAAACAAAAGAAATAACAGATTACGATAAAAAATAATAAATTTTTTTAGTCTCCAATACAGTAGACTGAATAATAATTATATTTATAATTTAGCATAATAAGGATGATAAAATTAACATATTTTGAATAAGGAATATAAATTGTGTTGCTGATTTATTGTTTAGCAATACAATTTTCCAGACTATTGAACAGGTATTATATTTAAGTAAGTGTTATTTATAGACCCAACTCCTAATTTAACACAAAATGTTATCCTAAAATAGTATGTCCTATTATGATATATCCTAAAACCAATGATAATAGTTGATTTCTACGACACATTGAATATTATTACAACAGGGGAATACAAATAAGATCCCAGGCTCGACTTACTACTTTTGGACGATAAAATGTAAGTTAATATGGATTTAGTTTAAATAAATCTCAAAGGAAAGAAAAAGAATGCTTTAAAGGAAATCAAATTTAGCAGCATAGTTTCAAATTGAGCTCCTGAAACAATATACATTTATATATAAACTACATATTAAAAGCGTCAAAGCGTTAAGAGGACATAAATCATGCGATAAACGATAGGATACAATATCGTAAGTTAACTGTAATGTTTATATCGATATGTTATATTCTATATATATATATATAATTTATCTTCATAGTGAACAAAAAAAGAAACCTTTGAAAAATCCCGAGAAGCCGCGTTTTTGGCCTTACACTTAGGACATATTAAAATACCTAATAGTAAACCACAGAGACTTGTAACATGAGTAGGTCTTCCCATTAATATTTTTGTGTCATTGAGTGCCCTCAGGTCAGGCGAGGTCAGAGTATGAGCAAGAGCTCTTTTGTCGGAAGAGAAAAAAGACGCATCCCGGAGAAAA
>CP045896.1:8547533-8573730 GCA_013387185.1 Caligus rogercresseyi
TCCTTCATTTCACAAAATTTCCTTATGAATTAGTAGAATTAACTTAAATGATAAAATTCGAATTATTTCACAAATTATTTATATATATATATATATTTCTAAAATGTTGCTTTCTTAATTTTAAATATTTTCGAATATGCTCCATCATCTAAACTTAGATTCTCGTACTGGTTCAGCTTATATCGCTCATTTTTTTGTCATGAAATATCACGATGTTTAACTATTACCTACAAGCCTGTATTCACAATTAATTCAAGGTCTATGCATTCCAGGATTAAATCTCGTGAGAAGTATTCTCTTCATATTCACAAAAAGAATACACCTCAAGAATGTTGGGGGAAAACATTTATGCAAGTGCCATTGGACGACAACAGCAACATCATGTCTGTCCTTGACTTCAGTTATATGACTCTTTCCATCGATATATATTTAAAATAAAATAATATCTAGGGCCTCTCAAACAATGGTCGTTCATGCTTCAATGACTCTTAAAGGAAGTTGTTGTATCATTGCTTGATATTGGAGTCTAGCATGCTTGATTCGTATATGATTGGATGATTCAAGGATTTGACCAGCATGATAAAAGGATTTTCTCTTGTGTAGCGTGTCCAAGGGGCTCGCTATTGAAAATTTGGTTGCATGTTTGTTTTTTAATCAAAGTATTAGTGTTCACAATATGTACATGGCATGTGAAAAAATATTTGTTTCAATTTAGGTCGTAGTATGAATACATAAATGCAGAAAAAGAATTTACTGATGCGGCTATGATCTTTATAATATATAATTAGATATTAAAACACATACTAACAACATATTTTATACTTTATTGATATACATGTAAATAAGTGGCAAGAAGGCTAAGAGTTATTGTTAACTCGCAAATAAAAACCATACAACTACATTGCTGATGGTGTGTGATGGATCAAACTCCACACCATCATCAAGAATCCTTTTTCTCCTGTGGGCTAAAGGCCCATCTTCCCTACTGGGATCATCCTGGGATAAATAAATCGGAATCAATGATAAAATATGCATATCATAACCTTTTATTTATTAGGGGGTATCGCTCGGTAAATACTAGTGTCCTTTATGTATGTAGGTACATAACTTTATTTTCTACCTGATTTTTAATAGAAAATAACAAATCTTATAACGAAAAAAGAACTGTATTGGCTCAAGAAATATCTGATTCCATTCGAGTAAATCTGTTTTGTTATAACTTTACCATTACATTCGAAAATATGTGGAAAATAAAAAGTTATAAACATAAGAAACTCTTTATTTATTGACACTAACCTCAACATGAAAGGTTTTTGTTTGATGAACAAGCAAGCTAAGATTCGTAGAAAAAATCTACCGCCGGTTCGGTATTCGGTATATACTTTTCTACCGACCGATATCGGTATCGGTAGATTTTATTATATCTATAGTATAGTCGATATTCCGTACGGTGGATAAGAAAGAGAGATAAATGATTTATGTATTGCTCTGGACTTCTTCATATGCATTAATATCGGACAATTTATAACAAAGGACAATTAAGTACATACTTTCTTATAAAATTAGAGATTATTTGAAATTTAATACATACTAATATCCTAAAATTATATATGGATTTTAGGAAATGGATGGCTATCTATATTTTTCATTTACTGTCTCTTATTGTCTGATATTAAATACACTTTTTCAGGTACTCTAGTATTCAATGCATAGCATGTGCTTATATTGAATGTATATTATGTATCTGCTCTATAATACTATAATTTTATTTATTTTTGCGAAGTTCAAGTTCTTCACACAAGGGAGCACATAGGCAAAGCGACAGTTGAACGATGTTTCTTGCTATTGAAGGGAATAAGCTGTCTATATCTTTATGTCTCTATGTGTATATCACAAAAGTCATACTTTCAAATATATCCAGGCTTGTGAACGGAACGCAAAATTGAACGGCGTTCAGCTGAACGCACGTTCAATGAACGGTACGCTGAACGGAACGCAACTTTTTTTTGAACGCTGAACGTTGAACGCAAAAAAAAGTGTTTTGCGTTCAGCGTTCAATTTTTTTCAACATTTCTTGGACTTTTTCGGAAAAAAAGTCATTACTTTTTTGAAATTCTTTTCTAAAAAAAACGTCATCACTACGTATTACTTTTTTTGGAAATTCTTTTCTAAAAAAAAACGTCATCACTACACAGTAATTTTTTTGGAAAAAAAAAAAAAACGTCGTCACTTTTTTAAATATTTGAACGCTGAACGCAAAAACATTGAACGGAACGCTGAACGGAACGCTAATTTATTTTGAACGCTGAACGCAAAAAAGCTGAAAAAAAGCTGAACGTCACAAGCCTGAATATATCGTACCGATTGTCAATCGGTACGTATTCGGTAGTTCTATCGAATATCGTATAACGGTTCGGCATTTGAAATCTACCGTCGGTAGTATCGAATACCGATTTACAGTCGATAGTCGCAGCTCTGTGAACAAGAATAATAATTTCATTGTATGTCAGACATATTCAAATCCGGCACCAGTAGGGATTTTTCTCTTGCTCGCAAACAGACAAGAAAGCCCTCCTGTATCTACATACAATTGATTAGTGGTTGTCTTGTGCTGAGTAATGAAAGATAATTATCGCTATCAAATTTATATCTTTTTGATTTATCGTTATTTTAAGCAAGTGATTTTTCTTCACTTATCACTAGTCACCAAAAATGAGGAACGAAAGACGATATATTTGTTTAATGGATTGGTTATTTCACCTTGAAACTGTCGAAAGATGTTTATTTTGCCAAGTTTAATACACATTCACTATTAATGCTCAATGTTTCCTTTATTTATATTACATAGAGTTACGTTAAATTATTATACAGAATTGAGGTTTCTGAACATATTTCAATTCATTCTTAAAACCTAACCATTTACTTTACTAAGTACATTTGACTTTTTGTGCCTTTACACAAATATCATTCTAAAGTATAAAACAAAAACAGTATTAGTATTCCAACCATAGACATCTTTATAACTCTATGAATCCAACCGTTGTGGTTTTGAGAATTTGGAGTTCATATGTTGCGTATTTTTCTGCATCCACATAGGCTTTTTTTAAATAAAAATAAGTGTCATAGGATAATGGCTGAAACTGAATTGATTTTATTGGTTCCCCAAATGAAGCTCGGGATATTCCGAACAGGCACGGCGCCAGGATTTTTTCTTTCCCGGGGCTAAGGGGAGCTTGACCAATACGTGGGGGGGCTAAGAAAAATGTTTTTAACTTAAAAAGAAACATAAAATAAAATGCTTGAGGGGCTTAACGGGGGCTACACAGATTTATGAGGGGTCTATAGCACCCCCTAGCCCCGGTGTAGCGCCGTCCCTGGTTCCGAACTGAAATCCTAAGAGACGTTTTCCCCATATAAACATACATATATATCACACGTCACATATTTTCGATTCTTGATATTGAATGAAAATATATTTCATATATCACTTGGAATCGTTTCATTTAATCTTACACAATAGTAAAGTAATATTGTCGTTGTTTTATTTTCAATACACGACAACTGAACCAGATTATGATATATTGGAGTCCTTAATTTTAGATTAAAAATACTTTTGGAGGAGGATTATTCTGAGTTAGTTCCTACACAAACAAAGATACTAAGTTAATGATTTCATCATTTGTAAATTTACAGTTAAATCAGGATAAACGTCAGTTATATGACTTATATAGTACCTAAAACTCTCTCATTTGCTTGCAGAATTGTTGATAGAGATACGAATATAATGATACAGAGATATGATAAATAGTCAATTTTCACCCGCCTCATCTCACAGTTATTATTCTATCCTCTTCAGTTGTAAACTGTCAATTTTTACTGCAAATATGGGAGTGAGCTTCCGGCTCACTTCTGACTGAAAACTGCGTCTTTTATATATAGTATTTTTATAACATAAATGTAACCATTATCTTCGGATCGAATTACATATCACTAAATTTATTACATTTTAAAGAAGCACCAAATCTACAGGAACACCTTTTAAACCTTTTTTTGTTCAATTGAATTATGGAATTATGCACATGAGAATATAAATACGATAGCCTTAAAATTAGTCTTTGTGATCTTAGATACCTTTTTATATATATATATATATAATATCATATTTATTTAAATATAATTGATCACTATATGTGACAGAATTTTTGCCTCCAGGCTGAAATTCCTAATTTGAGTATCATTTTTTTACGTAGACTCCAAAAATGCCACTTAAAATATCGGCCGAAAAAATATTGGCCTTTATGACCTTTTTGAAAATCAGGATTTTCATCATTTTTAATGGCTCATACCCAGTTATCTTCATCAATAGTAAAAAATAACCACAAATGTAATATACATTTAATTTGTTCTGGTGTGTCAATGTATTTCAAATCAGTTTTATTACTTCAATATCTTTCGTACTAATCGAAAAATAGGCTATATATTTTAAAAAGTTGTGATTTTTTAATGTTTTATTTAAGAGGCTATATATTTTTTGTTTCAAGTCTATTGATTATAATCAATATCCAATATATACTTTTTGCATATGTCAATTCCTTTCAGAACAGTTTTTACAATTTTGATATCTGGGATGAAAGTAAAAAAAATATAAATTTAGTATGACAAAGTATTGAACATATTGTACATATTGGTATTTTGTTTTGAAGTTGCGTTAAATAATATTATGATTTTTTATGAAGAAAAAAACATTTTTGCCTCTTTATTTGCCTCTTAATTATATACAAGTTTCCTAAATAATTTGAATAATTGGAGAGTTACTGTGATTTGGAAAATGACATTCAAATATTGTTATCAAATTATGAATGAACTGCAAATAAAATGCAAACTTGATTTTTTCTTCGTAACAAATCACAATAATATTTAACGCAACCTCAATTACGTTTTTGAAATCTACGGAAAAATGGGACTCAAATTACAAACTTCAGTCGGGGGGGGGGGGGGGGGGGGCGCAAACAAAGGCCTCATTTTTGATACATAGTGTTGTTTTATGTTTTGAAGATACATTTTTTAAATATATTTTGTATTATTATAACCTTTATAAAGAAATAGTTCATATATATTTAACAATTACATTTGAAAGTATGATCATAATTAGAAAAGAACAGTTAGTTTTATATTAAGTTGTATATATATTTCTTGCTTGCTTACAGACACTTTTAGACAATACTTGTTCAAAGCAAAATTGAAAATTGTCCTCTTTCATCTCCTTGGGCTTGATCATTTCTCTTCGATTTTGAGCCTCTGGAGGACCTGCAAAAATACAATAAAAGAAAATATTTTTTGAATACAATTTAGTATCATATTATTTTGCATTAAGAAATTCCTGGCATAAATTTTGTTTTCTAGTGGGGTAGCATAGCTAAGGTATTGAGCATTTTGTGATACAAGCAACAAATTTGGCACAATGTACATTGACATATAGCGAAAATTTTCAGATATTGAGCCACTCGGAATTCTCTCTTCATGTCTGCCATATTGGAATTCAAAATGGCCGCCATTTAAAATCTACATTTGGGCTTATCTGTGGATCTAAAATTGCTATTGACTCGATTCTGGTGCCAAAATGTATCTTATGGGGGACAAGGAATCCAATGGTAACAGTATGCATTGCATATTTTTTACCACTGAGCCGCCTTCTTGGATTTCAATATGGTTTGAATTGTAGTAGGGTCAAAGACGTGACGCTTACTTTTTCTGTCCGATGGAACTTTTTACCTAATATTAAAATAAAAATGAATAAAAATATAACATGTATGTCTAATACGTTCCTTCTACATGTGCCCACTTTATTTTATTTAAACATGTTGGTATTGGTCATTTTTGCCATCTGAAGTGTGAAAACATCATGTGGGGGTGACCGTCCGGCCTTGACTTCTGTTTGGACAACTGGTTTTAAATCACATTAAAACAATTTAAAAATAATGCTTGCCCTATTGGGCATACTTTCAAACTTGTTTTAGATTTATTGACAAAGTTATGGAACATCTGTACACACATTTCAATCATAATACACAACTGATCTTGTCCGAATATGTTCATTGTCTGAATTATCATTTGGGGTGACCATGAAAAAAATACAATTCAGGGACTTTTATATTGGCAATCATAGAAAAGTTGCCCTACACTAGTGCCCTTCGTCGCTAGATGGTTGCAGGACCAGAAGTTGCTAGGGTGATCGAATAATTCCAAGACGGGAACCAATACTGTAGACGGCAAATAGCAGACACACGCCATCATGATCAGACTCCAAGTGTACAGGCCTCATTTGTGAGAGATGTCTCATCTCTTGTTGGTGTAATAGTGGAGATGGGGAACCCATTCGAGGAGGAGAGCCACGATCTACTCATACTGGATTCAAAGGACATTGCAGGTCCTGCTGCCGTGGAGACCGTGATGAATGCCAAGAAGATTGGCCAAGAGCAGTTCGAGGCTTTCACCAGAGAGTGTCTGTTGGACAGAACAAAGGCAGTGGATGACCCGATACCTCGTAACAAGCTGAAGGTGTTCAGCACTTAACTCCAAGAAGCAAGAGCAAAGGTCAGCAACAGCTCATCTCCGTCAAGAATGGCCATGACCTCTTCGCACGAATGTATATTGACTGCCAAACAAGGGATGGAAACCCTGAGGATTTTTTTCGTCATGAGAACCAGGCATGTCCTCCTGCACTCTCCAATGGGGGAAACCTATTCACTGGTACCAAGAGTGATCTGATCACATGTTTGGAAGAAATATCCGATGGTAAGACAGAGACTCCTGTCACTACCTGTGTTGTACTTGATGGGGCAGCTATCGTCCAGATGCTGAAGCCGGCTGCATCAAAGACCTTTGAAGAGTACGCCCATCAGATGTTGTTTCCATATATATCTACTAAGCTGCAAACAGTGTCACGCCTGGATCTGATATGGGATACCTACCTTGCTGATTCACTGAAAGGCAGTACACGTGCAAAGCGGGGACAAGGTGTGCGGAGACGTGTGGTGGCCGCCGCAGCCATACCAGGAAACTGGCAGAACTTCCTACGAGTGGACAGCAACAAGACCGAGCTGTTTAAGTTTCTCTCAACAGCTCTCTTGGAATGGTTTGACCAGGAGGACCAGCAACTCATCATTACTGATGGAGAGGCAGTGCTCTGCAAGCCACTACTACCAGATCTAACTTCACTCGACCCATGCAACCATGAAGAGGCTGACAGTCGGATGTTGCTGCATGCATCTCACGCAGCTAAGCACGGACACCATTCAATAGTAATCCGGACTGTAGACACCGATGTTGTGGTGCTGGCAGTGTCCGTGGTACAGGAATTGCAACCAGAAGACAAACTATGGCTGGCATTCGGAACAGGCCGAAGTTTCCGATACCTAGCAGCACATGAAATGGCAGCTGGACTGGGACCAGAGAAGGCTCGTGCATTGCCAATGTTCCATGCTCTAACTGGATGCGATACTGTGTCAAGCTTTGATAGACATGGCAAGAAGACCGCATGGGCAGTACTGCCAGAATTAACTGAGGCGCTGATCCAGCTTTCTTCCGCACCAAGTGGCATACCAAATGATGCAATGTGCATCATCGTGAGGTTTGTGATCCTGTTGTATGACCGAACCAGCAAATGCATGGATATTGACAAGGCCAGGCGGAAACTCTTCGCAAGGAAGAAAAATGTGCAGCTGATCCCTCCGACGAAGGCAGCTTTAGAGGAACATGTCAAAAGGGCAATATATCAAGGTGGACATGTGTGGGGTCAGATACTGCTGCCAGCACCAGAACTCCCACCACCAACCAACTGGGGTTGGTCAATGACTGGAGGACAATACACACCATTCTGGACCAGGCTACCTGAGGCTGCTCACACCTGCATCGAGCTGGTTTCTTGCAAGTGCCAGAAAGGGTGTGTGAGACGCTGCAAGTGCAAGAAGGCTGCCCTTAAGTGCACAGCCCTCTGTGTGTGTGAAGGGGATTGTACATGAAGAGGAGTCCACAACATTCATTTACTTGTGGCAGTGCTGAACTAGTTAACATGACACTGTTTATGTTCAAATACAAAGTATGTAAAATACATGATGATGAATGTTCATCTCTCATGACTTAAGTGAAGTACTGTAATAAAGATGTCATTTTGAAAATAGATATTGTCATGTATTGTTACCATTATATTCCTTGCCCTCCAAACATACATTTAGACACCAGAATCGAGTCAATAGCAGTATTAGACCCAAAGATAATCGAAAGTCTAAATTTCAATCAACGGCCATTTTGAAATCCAATATGGCGGCTCATTGGTACAAAATATGCGATGCAGATTGTTTCCATTAGATTTCTTGCCCCCAAAAACATACATTTAGACACAAGAATCGAGTCAATAGCTGCATTAGACCCAAAGATAATTGAAAATATAGATTTCAGATGGCGGCCATTTTTAATTCCAATATGGCGGACATGAAGGGAGAATTCCGAGTGGCCAATATATGAAAATGTTTGCCATATATCAATGTACATTTGTGCCAAATTTTATGCTTGTATCACAAAATGCACAATCCTTTTGAAAATTTTAGCTAAACCGCCCCACTATTCCTTTTAATTCCATAAAAATATACATAGTTCAAATCAATTTGTTGGCATGGATGTGTTTTGTATGTCCCGTCGTACTCTTGTTATCCACTTTCCTATAACTAAAATGCCTTTATTGTATTTCTCACAAACTCGCCTACAACATAAGTATAAATTTATAATCAACTTTTTTCCTTTTCTAAGTTTTATCGTCAGAGTCACATTCATTGGAAAAAATAAGCACTTGTTCGCTACCTGACTGTGAGAAGCAGCTTTATTTAATTGAATACTAATAGTTGATATTACATGATTCATAAATGCCTTGAATCATGGCCCACGAGAAGACACAATTTGTGTTCGAAAGGATGATATTCTCACCTCAACATCCATGAGAGAAGAAATGCTTTATTTTATATTACCAACTGCTTTTCTTAACATTCATTCTTCTTTCAGCCAATCACGTTAAAGAACGAAGTCGGATATCATCATTTTTTGTTTGTTTCTCACGTCTTTTTCCATTCAGTATCTTGAAATCATTAAAAAATATTTATTTGTGCATTGTCATTGTATAAATCTGTTTAATGTGACGTCATAATGTGAAGAATGTAGTTCATGTTGCTTTCATTTAATATTATATATTGTTATTTTTTTTAATGACCATTATCCTTGAGCAAACTCTGAAAATAATAACAATAGTTTTCACATTCCTACATCACTTCATCTCGATTCCAAAAGCTGCTCAGAATTTTTAGCTTATAATAAAAAGTTATAAATATTATAACTTTTAACCATTAGACATTACAAACGAGGATGCTGTCAGTTGATCTTCAAGATAATCCAAACATGAGATAATCCAGCATCTTTTTAATCAAATATACTTAATGAAACTATGAATAAATGTTCTGATAAAAAAAGAATCCTAATAATAAGGAAATTGAATTATACGTTCAATAGATTTCGTTGCTTTATAGAAGGTCCGCACCTTAGACAAGGACGCGTGCCGTCACTTACTCGTCTAGTTTGATGATAGAACGAGATAAAGAGTATCTGGCCTCGTTAGGCCAATCTAAACAAATTGTGTTGCGGCCGGTAACTAAGACACAATTTGAAACGCGTTTTCAGAGTTGTGCCAGCCCAGCTGGGGATACTATGAGAATTGTTTAACAGCTAGCCTCTCTAATCGTTTTTGGTGGATGTATTAATTCATATATTGGGCTGTCCTTAAATGAGTCTAATTTCATTTACTCCATTTTTGTTATTTTGAATGTAAGTAGAGTCATGTTAATATTGCTGGTCTGGAGTAATAGTGCTTCGTTCCCCCCTTAATGGATCAAAAGTATCATACCCAACGATTATTTTTTACATTATATCTTCGTATTTTATGTGGTGTATTGTAGCTAGACCTTTCATAAAAAGGAATATAATTAGGGAAAACATTTACTATTAAAAAAGCCAAACTAAATATTCGCTTTTGGGCCAAAAATGTGATATTTTTATGAACAAAAAGTAAAAAATATAATGTCCCCTTGGAAAAATGAATACCCCCTCCACTAGTTATTCCCTTGAGCCGTGATTGTGGGGTTGTATTTTGTAAAACTTATATATATATATATATACATATATAAACTTACCATCTTCATTATCTTCTTCTTCGGAGTTATCTTTTTTCTTGGAGTTTACCAAATCCGCGGTGAATAACAAACTGATGTTACTTCTGGTCTTTGAGAGCCTCAGAACTAATTTATCTCCGGGCTTAAAGAACCCAGTGCCTTCTTGAACGACTTCATTCGTTGTTGGGTAGAGGCCATTATCATTCGCGAAGAAAACGTCGTTGTTTATCTCCGTAAGGGGCTTGGGAATGTTCTCATTCTCATCGATTTTTTCTATCCTCCCAACAACCAAGTCTTGTGTTACATTGGGGTTCCGGTTCAATACGACCCGTAACTTGTAGTTCCAGTAACCTCGGAGTCTACCTCGAAGGCCACGTTGTCTCCTTGGAGTTGAACAAAGCGGCCTCCACTAAAACTAGGGGAGCAATCGCTCTCACTGTTTTTAATGGGCGAGGAACAAGCAAGGTTTTGGAACCAGGGCGATGAGTTTGAATTACAAACCCTCTTGTTTATTTGCAGAGAAGGATTCCCTTCGCTCAAAACCTTACATTGGAAGCTTCCAATCGAAAGACTTCTCGGTCTGAATTTATTGTTTCCAGGTGAAGGAGGCTCGTCATTTGGCTTCCCCAGGAGGTCTATCAATATAAAAGAGGTTAAAGATACTTCATTTTATGTATTATTTAAAGACAGAGTTGATAAGTTTTAGTGTATGGGGATAATGAAATCAATGATTGATAAAAATATGTTTTCACTCACTGATTGTTTTTAACTTAATGATAAGCAACAGCTTCACTAAGTATGCTGTTAATGTAGAGATATAAAGATATAAAGAGCTTATTGGATTCTTCAGAGACATACGTCATTGTGCCCAATATAAACAAATATTTCTATCTCCATAATCAGCTTACAATGACGTAGTATAAATTACTTTGTTTATATGGGGCACTATACAGCTGAACGATGTTTCTTTGCTATTGAAGGGAATAAGTTATCTATATCTTTATATCTCTATGGCTTTTAACAATCCTACAATCGGTCATTTAAATGAAATTTTATTGTATAAGTATTCTTGGACGTATTAGACAGCTTAACCTGTACTAAATTATTAATAAAAAATTTACACCATTTTTATTAAAATATGATCAGGGTCTGATATTTCAATCTATAGAAATTGATTTTTAGGTTTTATTCAAGTATTTTCGATAAATATTATATCCCGACCGATGTGTATATGGCTTATATTTTCATTATAAAACCTGATTTATTTTTAAGTTTTTTACAACTTTTGATTACATTTTGAAAATCATAGCCGGGATTTTGATAAGAAACGAATAACATCGGAAGTAGTACTTTTAGCAAGTAGTGTCCAATCTATATCGATGAATCGGTAGATTGATGTGATTTTTGTTGATTTCAAAATTGAGAATAAAAACCTTTGCAGCTCAACCAAGAAATTAAGATTCCTATATGACAAAGTTCTTAATAAGAAAATATCAGTATCAGAAAAAGAAAGTTACAGTCGGTACAACCGATCTGCAGAATACTGAATATCAATCGGTAGTTTCAGTTCTGTTGAATACTAGAAACGGATCAAGTTGCATTAATTTTTACTTTATTTAATTCGATTTTTCTTTTTTAGGGTGAAGTAATTATTTTCCAACGATCTACCTTATTTATATGACTAAAATATGTATTATTGGCAAAAATGCACTCTGCTGTTTACCAAATTTCTGTATTTACAATTGCATGTATAGAGTTTAATTATTTCCCAATGTTTTACTAGACATATTTGGTTACTAGTTGTTTTATTTTTCAACAATCGATACCGACCCCAAAGATATCATGTCTGTTAGGCGTTAATAAACATCAATTTAGCACATTTTTTCTTTTCTTTGTCTTTTATGCTTATCTGCAGCCTTTCAACTCATTTTCTCTCTCTTTCCAGCACTTACGTATGGCTCCACCTTCGTTGCCCGCAAGGTTCCCGGTGATCATGAGAATGTGATGCCAGTTCCTCATTATAGACCTATGAAGATTCTTCAATAAAACCGTGGACTCCGCTAAAATGGCATCGGCATTTAGCTCTGCATTGATGGCTTCCTTGGTAAGCCTCTTCTCATTTTATCTCTTAGGATTATCTTCCTATACTTCATGTAATCCTTAACCTTCATAACCAGATTCTTTAAGTTATTGTCTATGTTCCCATGGTTGACGTCCAAGAAGCAATCATTTCCAGGCTCACAAAACGGTTGCAAATTCTGAAGAAACAAAGAATTAAAAAGCTATGAAATTTTGACCTTGTCCGATTACAGGATATTATATCGTTATGTGATTGATATAACATATTAATAACTTAATATTTCATTTATTTTTAGTCTCATGATTATAGTGAAAATGTATTAGATAAATAAAGTCGGTACGATATTTAGAATAAATGATTCAAATGGTAAAGTTCATTTACAAAGAAACACGCAGTGTTAAATTTTCACCCTCTTTTCAGAAGAGTATCGGAAGTAAATAACTCAAATATACTTTCTATCCATAAACTTAATCGCCCACGATATGTACTTAATGTAAATAGAAAGTTATTGTGCTGGAATAAATCCATATTATATACGAGGTATGATAAAAAAGTATCCGACTTTTGGTTTTATTGGTCAAACGAACACAGCTATGGGGGCGGGACTTGCTGTGTGGTTGGGAGCATGACTACTGCGCATGCTCATTTTTTTCTACAGCTCCAATACAGTCAGTCGGCGTCAGGCCATTCATGATTGAACAGGTGCAAGTGAGTGTCGTCGGATTTTATTTTCTTTAAAATGTCAGAAAAAGTCGAACCAGCGTTATTCGCATAAAATTTGTTTTAATCTTGGTGATTCGCAGGGAGTGTAAACAATTCGCAAGATTAAAAAAAGTCATCAATTTTTGCTGTTCGACTTTTCAAATCTGATTTTCTTTCATCTAAAAAAACATTCATGAACTACAATTAGTAAACTAACTGCAAAGTAACTATTCATTTGGTTCTATTGGATCTTCTAAAAAAATTATTTTAATCAATTCGGATGGTATCAATGGATAACTCCACGTTAATTGTACCTCACGGTATGACCGTAAGCGATTTTGATATCTTTGATACACTTATTTCATTAGAAAGTAGCTTCTTGTGGAGATTCTATGACCCATGGAGGTCATTCTAGGGGGGTTCAAAGTTATGGAAAATGTAGAAAAATCCTTACCCATCCTACTCTTTCAAAGACGACAACTTCCTTCAATAATGATCGGATTTCCATTGTCTGAATTACGAAATACTCAGCTTTCATTTGAGTATAATCACAATATAATAACGCATAAAATTTTTTTTGCGCTCACTGCGACCTAAAAAAATATTTGCCCGAATTTTATTTAGGAGGTAGCCAGGAAATGGTCTCCGTCCATGAAAAAAAAACCATATAGAGTAGGATCCCAATAGAATCATGGCCTAGAGGGCCTCCAACTAGAGAATATATAATATATTAGTACTAATTTACTTCTTTTTTACTTCTTCATTAGTGTTAGCTTTATGGGCTTGGAGTGTTTAGAGTTAACATTGAAGTGCCTAAATATGTAAATACTTGGGTAATTATCAAGTATTTTTATGATAGCTTTTTATATTTTAAAGATAAAACTATTTTAAAGTTTTGCCCATTCAAAACATGATCCAGTATTAATAAAATTAAATGCACTGCCAGTTTTAAAAAGTGTACTGCGTGTGTTTAAATGTGGAATCCAAAACTAAAGTGCGTAAACTCTCAAGTAAAAAAGTGTAAAAATTGATTGTAAAAATTTGTTGTAAAATCATCCCTATTATATAAAATACTAATAATATAATAACATTATATTCTTACGATGAGTCTGAACTTTCGAGGTCTCTTGAAAGAGCTGAGCCAACTGATTGGCAATGGAGTTGAGGAGTGCCTTGTTCACGGATCTTTTCTTTCAATCAGTTGGAGGGCCTCGTCCACTGAGGATCGAAGTGCAATATACTGAGGGACCTTTGGATCATTCTCTCGACCCTCTGAGGCCTGATGAAGCTTCCAAGGCCAAGAACCGAATCATGTTCAAGGATTTTTCAGAATTTGAACCTGCTGGGGAAAGGGTTTATCCTTTTGCATATTGGGAATGAGTAGATTCAGCTTTTGAAGGAGCATGTTGTGATATTCGGTCTCGAATCCTGGGGGACGAGGATCCGAGTATTCATCACAATTCCCACTCTGCACAAAAACTGCAAGGAGGGACAATATGCAGCATAGTTTCAGGCTCCAAGTCATTACTTAGATATATCTAACGCTTTCCCCCTCTCCTTGATTACTTGGATGACAAATGTGAAAAATAATATTATCTATAAATTATTGCGTTCAAAGCGCAGTCAATCAGGAAACATCTTTACTTTAAAATTATATTATCAATGTAATTCGAAGCGCTTATATAATACGAGACATAAAGTAAAAGGAATTTAAGGATCTTTTACATTAATTATTTTGGCAACAAGAAGAAAAAGGTGAAATACTAAAGCACATGGAATTCATAAATCTAATTATGAATAATCAAAAAAAGATAGTTACCAGATGTATCACTTTAACATTGACGTCAAAATTAATGTCACTCACTTAGATATGATATGATATATATATATATATCAGACTTGTTCACGTTCGCGAAAAATTGTCGTTCGTTTGTCGTTTCCAAAGTTATCGTTCGTTGTTCATCGTTAATTTTAAATTGGGCCGCCGTCGTTCATCTTCGTTTGTCGTTCGCCATTCTGAAAAAAATGACGAGTTTTTTTAATAAGAAATTTTCTGAAAAAGTGATGACGTTTTTTTAAAAAGAATTTATGAAAAAAAACGGGGTACGTTTTTTAGAAAACAAATTTGTATAAAATTAATTTGTTTTTTTGGTAAACGAACGAATGTATTTTTCTTGTCGTTCGTCAAAAAAATAGTCGTTTCGTTCAAGAGAAATGCAATGAACGATATCAACAAGTCATATATATATATATCAGTCAACTTCGCCTAAGTCGAAATTGCATAAGTCGAAAAGTCGCCTAACTCGAATATAATCAAAAGTCCCATTTTTTCTCCATTGGCATGTGTGTAATAAAAATCGTACAAGTCAATTTTTGTAAGTCGATATTTCGCCTAAGTCGAACAGATATTTTGACAGTAACACATACATAAACAAGAAAATAACTTCCCATAAGTCGAAGAGGGCACTCACTTTCCAAAATACAGCCGCATGCACTGCAAAAGAAGGAATTGTGTCCTCGCCCACCTGCTGCCTCGCCGATGATTTGCGACTGCATGTGAGCGAGTGCACACACACACGCCTACCTGTATATCGAAATTTTTCTGCGACTTAGCAATCAAAATTTGTAACTCGAATTTCGCCTAAGTCGATTATTTTTGCACAGTCCTGAGAGAATCGACTTAGGCGAAGTTGACTATATATATATATAATATATATGTATATAACTTACTTACTTTGTAAGTGTCATTTAGATGTACATCCAACCCAGTGAAAAGCCTTGAATATAAGATTTATAGCCGATCACAATATAGTTATATTATAATTATATCCACTTCTCTTATAATCGAATATTACTTAACTTATATATCCACTAATGTAACAACCGTTCTTTAACGTCCATATATTTTTCTATATCCATAAAAGCGGTTGTGTCACTTCATACAATAGAAAAGTTGCAAAAAAACAAACAACCATGAGAATAATAAAGTCGCCCCATTTCATCGACTATTTTGTTAATCATCGGAATTGGGGTTCAGTATGAAAAAATACTGCCTTGTATCGTTAGTTGTTAACTAGCTGTGTTCAATTGATATTTGTATATACAAAATAATTTTAATAATTATTTTAGTTTACTTAAGGGGTTCAAAGGGTTATTCAATGGACAAAAATCTATATGGGCCCCTTATTGTGCAAATGATATACTTTTTTCAAAATAACCCTTCTTGTTACGGTCTTCCTTTTATTGCGTACGAGAAGAAAAAATATTAATGTACAATTTAAATCTTATAGTAATTTGTCCAATAATCTTGTTTATTTTCATTCTATATTTTTATAATAATTATTTTGCAATAAATTATTTTTTATATTTAACTATAGACCACCAATGAATACATGCACGGCTTACTGCGGTATAATGATCATCACATAAAGATTCATTACTTCAATAATTTTTTTAATAATCAAATTATTTTGTTATAATATATGAAGTTTAATTCATTTTGAGACTGTTTCAAAGCCTGGCTACAATAAACAAATAATGTACCTTTAATCAAAAGTTATATTATTTTAATCAAAGGATAAAAAACTTGATTTCACAATTACTATACATTTTACTGTGAAGATTTTTGTGTATATAGTAATTGAATGTAATTTCAATATATTCTTCAAAAATCATACAATAATATATTATTTATCGGATATTTTCTGTTAAAACTCATGAAAAACATTCAAAATACGGAACCTCTTTTTATTATGGTAACCTCGGCATTATATAATATTTTAATATTTGAAGGGACTGAAGTATTTCTTTATCTATATTTTTTTAATATTTTAGCCACTAAAAACAAAGAATATTTAAAATAGTAATCTCGTTTTTTCAAACAAATCAACTTGAAAAGCATTTTACTTACGAATCGTGGTTCGCTATTTATTACTGTATCCTCGACATTAAATAATATGTTATGATTTGAAATTAAGAAGTATTGGGGAAAATAGTTTTAATTAAGGTTCTAAAAATATAAGAAAATTTAGCAAATATCTTAAATTTTTTATTCAAACATTCAAAGTGTACTTATTTGAAACATAATTGACTATTTACTTCGACATGCTCGGCATAAGATAAAAACAGTTAAGTCTATAGGCAATTGAAGATATGCCATCTTGCATATTTTGATTTAAGTAATTGAAAAATAAATCATATTATCTTTTACAAAATGTTAGAATCCTTGAACTTACGGAACATTATTATCATTATTCATTGACGCAACCTCAACCATTCTTTAAGATTCCCTGGTTTAAATGTGTACGTATTTATTACATTTTATGTGCTCATTGAGAAAGGAATGGTCCTTTTTCCTATTGTCGTGAATTTATTATTATTGTTATTATCCTTCGTTGTAGCCATATAAAGATTCTTCTTCTTCTCCTCTTGATTAGTTCCCCTGGGAGCCAATGAGGGATCGTATTCCTAGAGTTAAATCTAAGATTTATAACGTCCCGTTACATTAAATTGTATTTGTCCCACTTAGGTTTATCAGAGAGGATCATCTGCATCATATTTAAATTAGGGAAGATTGGAATTATGGAGCACAGATTTTTTAATGGCCCTACTTTGTCATAATATGAAAATAGTTGGATTATGTATGCGAAGCAATTCTCATAAGTCATTCGTTATGATGAACATTTATTCTTTTCTTGGAGATTGCTAGATATTTTTTTAATATTTGGATTTTATAAAAAAACATTCGAAGAGATCTAGCTACTGTAAATCATGAATTATAATATTTCTCTTCAAAATATATGGTGCAGACCCAGGCCCGGCGTCACTTGGGGTATTTTAGGGATAATGTACCCCATAAAAAATTTACCCTCTATTGCATGATAAAAAAGTATAATAAACCACGACTATTTACGTTATATCTTAATTTTTTAGGCACATAATAATATATATATTGTGTTGGTCGAATATTACTTTGAAAGTAGTATGTATATACTACTTTTTACTGCGTGGTAATATCTTTTAAATATTAGTTATTACTTTTCAAAAGTAATATACTACTTTGAGTAGTTATTAAGAATTTATTGCTGTCTTACCATAGCACATACAAATATTACAATTATACATTGATAAAAGCAAATACATACTTACAGCAAAAGAACACGACCACACAAAGGGGTATATGTGCTACAACAGCAAAATGGATATTGAGTATTACATTATAGAAATTATTTCATAATCTACTTGTGAAGCATAAAAAAAAGTTAGAATCAATAATTCATTGCATCTTTTTACATTTAATAAATTTAATAATACGAAGATCTTCATCCTCTTCTTGCATGACTTGGTATCTCTCATATGAAAGCGATGGGCATCTGTTGATTAGGTGGTCAGCGGTTTGGGACTCCTCCATGCATATATTACAAATGGCATTTGTGTTTTTCCATTTGCTCAGATGGGCCAGAAATGGTCCATGGCCTGTGTAAGCTTGAACAAGTAATTTCATGTTGGGACGTGAAAGTTCGACAACCTTTTGTTTTGGAATATTCAACATACTATGAGTATGTTTCATTCCAGATCCTATTTGTATCTGTTGCACCAAACTTAATAGAAGAAGCATCTATCACTTTATTTATGTAGTTTGGTGGTGCTCCAACACATAAGCGATTTTTACTTTGCGTTCCTTTCTTTGCAAGGTAGTCCGCAAATTCGTTGCCTTTACACCAATCAAGATGTATATTTATTTGGATTTTGCGTTGTTTAATACTTCTTTGCATTTCTTAACTGTGGCACTTTTTGTAAAGGGGTTAGAATAGCAGCAATTGCCGATTGAGAATCTGACCGAATAATCACGTTCTTAGATGGCTTGTCTTGTTCAAGTAAAGCTTTTACAGATTGTGTGATGACAATTACCTCAGCTTGGAAGACTGATGCTTCTTTATAAGAGATATATATGATTGATAAAAGGATATATCACCTCTAGTGATTGCCCATCCAGCTCCTGTGTTGTCTTTATCGTCTTTTGATCCGTCTGTGTATATAATAATGTCAGAGTTTTCAACATGAGAGTTATCAATCCAGATACGATTGCCTGTAATGTAGTCGCTAGTTTCATTCAATTGAGTAATATACTACTTTTTGGGCATTCCGAAACAATAAGTAAAGGCAATTCAAACAGGATTTGTAAGAATTCTCACCAAACCAAGTTTGCATTTTTATATTAATCCTATATATGTTATTGCAATATTATAAAGTGAGCACATGGCTCAAACATGATAAAGTCGGTGAATTCAAAGACTAATTTAATGACTTCTGACATTATGAGAGGTATAGGTTTAATTATCGAACCCAAGCCCTCGGGCCCCGCATGGTGATTGAGGCTTTTAGGTTGAAACCCACCGCCAACCCTAATTAAGAATGAGAGGAACCCTAATTTAGAATATTATACACCCCAAGCCTTCGAGTCCCGCCTGTTGATATAGGCTTTTATTTAGGGTTGAAACCCACCGCCAACTCTGGTTAGGTATAAAAGGAGTCTTTACTTTCAATCTCATACACCCCAAACCCTCGGGTCCCGCCTGCCATTATGGGCGATTATTTAGGGTTGAAATGCGTAGTGATGACGGTTTTTTTAGAAAATAATTTCCAAAAAAAGTAATGCGTAGTGAGGACGTTTTTTTTTAAAGAAAATAATTTCCCAAAAAAGTAATGCGTAGTGAGGACGTTTTTTCCGAAAAAAGTCAAAGAAATATTTGGAAAAATCGAACGCTGAACGCAAAACTCTTTTTTTTTGCGTTCAACGTTCAGCGTTCAAAAAAAAGTTGCGTTCCGTTCAGCGTTCCGTTCATTGAACGTGCGTCCAGCTGAATGCCGTTCAATTTTGCGTTCCGTTCACAAGCCAAAACAATGTTGTGATATATAATATATCACAACATTGTTTTTAATACCCTTTAAAGACATTGTATGATCGGATTCGCTTAAAACAAATCTACTGCCGGCATTTGTAATTATTGGCAATTCATGTCAAATGGGTATTGTAGCATTTCTAAAATCAAAATTGCAAATCAAAATCTATGGCTACCAATTCACAGAACCATTTTATGGTTAGAAGTATTTGATAGGTTTTTTTTCCTGTAACAAATGATTTTTATTGGTAGAAGTAGTATTGACACTTTATATATTTATTTAACGTTGAATCCGAATTTGACCAATATATTCTTAATTGTGTTTTAGGCAGAGCTGCGACTACCGAATGTATATCGTATTCGATACTACCGACGGTAGATTTCAAATATCGAACCGATTATACGATATTCGGTAGAAACTACCGAATACCGTACCGATTGGCAATCGGTACGGTATATTGAAAGTATACTTTTGTAGCATTCACATAGAGACATAAGATATACATAGAGAGCTTATTCACAAGGAGAATATAAATAATCTTCAAAGATGATGATATTCGTATGAATTTAAATGGCGTTTATCGTTGAGAGACTTTTGTGCTAACGTGCGAAAATACTGAAGGAAAATTGTTCAAAACAGACAATTTAAAACACATAGATGTGTATGACTTGGCAGTGTTGTTTGGTTTCAAACTACATGAAATTGCGGGTGCAAATCCCAAATTTGGTCCAGGGCAATCTTGTTTTATACAAGACATTCAGTGGTTGTCAGAGCAAGACTAGCAGACCTCTAGAGAGTAATTTCATTGGAAGTTTTAAATCAGGATGGAGTCTTGGAAAAGGTTTTATTCAAACTGAAGGAAATAGAGAATGTTTCTGTTGATAAAAGGAAGAAACTGGTTGTAACGATGGTTAAAACTTATAAGAGGGTTGATGAACAGGGCCTCGTTCAATGGTTGGGAAAATGGGGAGAGATTGTGAAGCATTATCCTAAGAAAAATATGATCGCTATCGTGACATTTGGAGAGATAGCGATTATATTGTTGAGATAATGGCAAACCCTGCTACCTTGCCACAAATAATTGCCTATAAAGGTAATCTCGGGCTCTAAAATTCAGTGTCAGCGCTGCTTCGGCTTTGGTCATCTGAAATATTATTGTGATCGAGAAAGGGTGAAAACAAGGGACTATGAGAAAACTTTGTCGAAGACTTTAGAAGAGCGCCCTGAAACTCAAAAAAGCTCCCTAAATGAAAATCCACACCCTAGTACTCAAAGAGTGGTTGCACCTCATGCTGAAGGAAGCGGCGATGTAGATGGTGAAAAAAATAAATGAAAATGGCCTATTAATTAATCAAACGATGTTTGCAATGTGACTACTTCTTTAGTTGAAGAAATCGCTGATAAAAATATAAAAAGAGTGGAAATGTTGCCCTTCCTTCTTATGTCTGTGAGGAAGATTTAATAACAGAGCCAGCAAAGGTGTACCCGTTTCCATTGAGGTGACAGAGTCAGAGGTTGATGTCGGAAAAGAGTTGATATCAAGTCCTCGCTCTCAGAGAGGGTCACCTGTGTCGAACCTATACCTGTTTCCCTAAGAAAAGAAGAGTCAGATTGTCTAATTGACGAAGTTTCTGAGGTTATTGACCCATCTGCTTCAAAAAATCGATCCCCTCTTCCATCCAAAAAACTTCTAAAACAAATGAATGAAATTAAACAAATTTTATCAGCAAGAACACGTTCGCAATCTGCTAGTAAAAGAAGTCGGACGGCGTCTCTTACATCGCCGGATAGAGGAAAGACCCCTCTAAAGCGTCCTTATTAAAGTCACTCTCCGTTAGCGTTAGGGTAGGATATTTTCTTGTTAACGGACTATGTCCCTTAAACACCCAAACTCTACTAATGATTTGAGGATAACTGATTGTTTTTCCAATATTTCAGTTACCAATCGTACTTTGTGTGGTGGCTGGGAAATTAGTAAAATAATTTCTCTTAACATTAGAGGAGGTAAGACAAAGAGGCCGAGGCATGCATTGATGAAACATCTTTTGGCTCTTAATCCTTATATTATTTGCCTACAAGATGTTAAGTCTCGAGTATCTTCGGACTGTAATGGTTCATGTCCTTTCTGCCTTCCATCGTCATTCTACAGTTTCTTCACAGGCACTCGACATACTAGAGGAGTGCTTACGTTTATTTCTAGAAACTTAAACGCTCCTCTGTGTATAAAGAATATTCGAATTCCAGTGATTGGCATAGTTTATTGATCACTGAGAGAGATTTTGAGCTCTGTTTGATCAATGCCTATGGCCCAAATGTTAAGTGTTTTCCATTCTTTCAAGCATTATTATCGACATAAGAATTACTCTGCCCCTCTAATTATAATAGGCGATCTAAATGTCGATCTTGATGCCCCACAATGGTGAAGAGCTGTCGTCAAGGCTGCCCCGCCGCCCCTTTTGCTTGTGATGGCCATTGAAGAATTGGCTACTCAGATAAAACATAAATACAATGGGTTTGGAGTTCTTTTTAACGAAGAGAAACATATTATTGACCTCTACGCCGATTATGTGACTTTATTTGTTGAAGGCCGTTCTGAGAGTCAATTAATAAAAAGAATATAAATTTTGCTGGCATTTTTTACTAAATTTAAAAAACGTTCAGGACTCGAACTTAATTCTTCAAAAACATCGATTTTACCTCTGGGAGCTTGGCGTCCCATTAACAATTTACGAGTTGCTAATTGTCCGATTGGAGACAAAGTTTGCATTCTTGGAGTATAATACGGAAGACAAGGAGAATTGGATAGTGGATGGACTTCCTAAAATCTGCGGTATATAAGAGGCTTTTCTCTTTTTAAAAGCTTAAACCTTCAAACGCGGATTGATTTTTATAATAATTTTATAGTGCCTTTTTTTTTTTTTTTTTTTTTTTTTGGTTATATGTTTTTATTTCTTTCTACAATACAAGCGTAAAAATATACACTAAAAACAAAGTAGACAATGAAAATGAAATAAAAACTCACAGGACAGTTGCGCAAATACAAATACATAAATAAACATTATAGTTTAAAATTACTATCCTGTAAAAAATAACCTAATATAAAATTCTATTTGTTAACGGATAAAAATTGTCTATGTCTTCTTATCATAGACTTGATAGCAGTCATATATTGGACTGAACTTGATGGCACAAATCGGATCAGGTCTCCTGCCCATTTCCATTCAGTTGAAGATGACGATGAGGGGATTTTCAATTCAAAGGCAGCGTACCTTGCAGCAGCACCAATGGATATCGCTTTTAGGTCTTCGACGTCGACAAAAGAGTTAGAGGTCAGTTTAGATGCAATTAGGGCCTTTATATTCAAAAGGGTAAATTCAATCGCTTTTTGTATTGGGGGGGTTTTGTTTTTCCTTTGGTACACACCAAATAAAATGTAGGCTGATATTAATTTAGAGGAAATATGTTCTTCATTGCACACGTTTAATTGGATAAATTGCCTTATAAATTTTAGTTTGGGCACTCAGCAAATGCATGAATTATTGTATTATATAAAGAGCCGCAATTATTACAAGGATAAATAAATTTTAATATCTTAGCTGAAATTTGTAGTTGTGCTGTAAACTTAGAGCCATCAAATATACTACAAGTTGATTTAAAATTTTCTGTCTCCAAGAGGGTGGAAGATTGAGCAGCTTTAAATACTCGTCCGACACAGATTCAGCTTCCGGTGGCAATCCATTATTAAAGTTAAATTTTGAGATCCATGACCTCACAGGACATTGCGAATTAATCGCTCTTTGTAAAGGATGGCGAAACCTTCCAACGTTAAAGATAGAACCACATATCAAATCATGGACTGTAAATGTTTTGTATTAAGGGCGTGTTTTTCTAGCAGTGATGGATCACCGAATTTATTCACGAAGGGTTGCATATCTTTACATTGGAACACTATATCAGGAACAGAATCGGAATAAAATGTCGGCTCAACTGACCACACAATTCTTTGAATTGAAGCCAGAAACGGAGAAAGTCCAACCAAGTCTGTATTGGATAGTATAGTTCCCATATGAATCCAATTATAAATATCAGATGACGAAAAATATATTCTCCAATCTCTGTTGGGATATACACCAATTTCCTCAACAACTTTCATATAACATTTGGGAATTATATTTTTAAGGAGACAAAGACCTCCACCCAAAAACTTATTTTCTCTTTTTAACGCAGGAAGATATATCTTATGAAACAAGGAGTGCAGCCACCTATCCTCTTCTGCCAAAGCACGCTCTGCTAGAGATGGAATAGAGGTGGCTCTATACAAAACAAGTGGAAGAACTCGCATATTATAGAGATCTATCCTTTTTTGGAGGGAGAGGTTACGCCATTGTCGTACATGAGAGTATATAATTCCATTAATTTGACTCCAATTATTATTTGAAGGTCCCTCTCTCAACCATTCAATTCCAAGAACATTGACGCAATCAGCAATTCGACATTCTCTAATCAGAAGTGAAGAAGCAGGTATCCAGGATCCTAAAGGGAGAATCGCAGTTTTTTATAGTTAATCTGCAGCCCTGATTTGCCTTCAAATTTTTTGAAAAAGGACAGCACCACACCAATCCGTGATACTAATTGTGCCTCAGAGTTGGCCTCAATCATCAATGAAACATCGTCTGCATATAAATCTAAGAGATGCTTTTCTCCATTAAAAGATATTCCGAAGCCTCGATATTTTCGCAGTAAGGACTTTGTAAGTGTATCAATGGCGGATATAAAAAGAAGAGGAGCTAAAGGACATCCTTGCCTACAACTTTTTTTCAGTAAAATTGGGGGACTGTCTTCACCATCCAAAGAAATAATGGAGGAGCCATTCATTAATAACGATCTTATAGGATTAAAGTAGCATTTCGGGAGAAGCTTGCTAATGGATTTTAAAATATGACAGTGCTTCACTGAGTCAAAAGCTTTTTTAAAGTCTATCGCAACCAGCGCACCAAATTTACCAGAGCTTTTTAAAGATTCTATGGAAATAGCTATATTCCTGGATATCTGTTATTTTCCTTTGTTTATTATTTTTTGTTTTAGGAAACCTTTTTGTTCAAAATTTAGTTTTGCATTTAAGATAGGTTCGATTTGTTTTGCTAAAACCCCGGCTAAAATTCTATATGCGTCGTTTAAAATCGTAATAGGTCTCCAGTGGTTAAAATCAGTGCCGTCGCCCTTCTTAGGAATAAGAGCAATTCTTCCTTTTGAAAGAGATTTTGGCATCTTGCCAGACTTTTCCATGCCTTTTCCAATTGTTAAAAGATAGTGGGCTGTCTCTTCAGGTGCAATAGTAAAAATATGCCCACAAATACCATCTGGACCAGATGCTTTGTTATCTTTAAAATGTTTTTGATATAATGTACAATGTTTTCAATTGTAAAAACCTCCGTAGTTCCAGCTTTCTTTTTCTTCGGGAAGTTTAATCTTACTCCGCCTAAAATTTCATCAAACGTTTGTGAAAATACTGCAGGATCTCTGAGGACTTAGAAATAACTTTACCGTCAGACACTATTTTTTTAATGACTTTAGCAGAGTCGTTAGGTTTTTTAAATAAAAGTTTTGATCTATGAACATTACTGGACTCAAAGCAAATCCTTCGTTTAAATTCATTTTCGGCGATATCAACAATCCTATACGAGTTAATGAGATCTGCAGTATAATTACGGATAAAAATAGAAGAATTGTCTAAAATATTTTCTAAGTCTCCTTGAAACTTTACAGCTCTTTTTTTTCGTGTGGCTGTATATTTTTTAACACAATTAGAGGTAGTTTGTACAAGTAGAGAATAAGCATTTTTTTATTGATACCGGAAATGCATTTATTTAACTTACTCTTTAAATATACTTCAAAACTTTTTTCGTGGAGAAGCCATTTTGGAATTTTAAACTTTTGTTTAGGAGGAATGTACTTTAGAGAAATATCAATTATTTTATGGTCCGACGACGGGTCTGGTCTATAATATGCATTTCTAATATTCTTAACTAGAACTTGGGAAATCAACGCTAGGTCAATTCTAGAAGATTTTTTGCCCGAGCTCCATGAAGTAGCGTCTTCCCCACTGAAAATGAAGTAGCGTCTACTAATCCCAGTGAGTGAATGACCTCTTTCAAGATGGCATAATTTGGGTATTTATTCGGGACTTTATTTATATCTACATTTAAGTCGCCAATAATGAGAAGTGGAATATTTTGACCCTTTTGTATATCAAGGATCGACTGAAAAAAAGTAGATGATTTGGAGATAGTGCCTTTAGTTT